>MU184250.1:81101-153385 GCA_016904865.1 Pissodes strobi | reverse complement strand
TATCGTTTGACACTAATTTTATATTTAACCAGAGGTTAAGAAATTCCGGTTAAATTTAACCTCTAGTTAAATTTAAAATTAGTGTTAAACGATACCTTATGAAAAACCAAGATAGGAAAGTGCAAACCATTTTGCTTTATCTTTAGCCGTTTAGATTTTACAGGCTGCTAAACTTGGTAAATGGACACTTTTCAACTGTCAATATTTCAAAAACTGTTGGAGATAGGTATAGGATATTATTCATAAAATATGTCTAGAATTTTCCGCAAAGTCCAAATATGTAATAATATACAGGGTGTTCCATTTAAAAATTTTCAGTTGCTTCTACTTTTTAGTAGAAGCGGCAACACTGCATTGCCGAAAATATTTTATATTTATTATATTAGGTAGAGCATATCCCTTTATGTAAACGACCAAATTTTCAGAATGATCCGTTGAGTAGTTCTCCAGAAACGTCTAAGGTACCATCCACCGTGAGACACCCTGTATATTTATTTAATGGAACGCCCTGTATATTTCTGGCTAAAATGATAGATCCTTTTTTTCTGATTTCAAATATACCCTACAAATTGACATTTGGTTCAGCCGTTTTTACGTTATTTAATTTTATAGTTGCATTGAATTTACTATACCTACCCCGTTCAAAAAGTTGTTGATTTCTATGCAGTAATTTTTTTCATAAAGCATTTTTTTTCTTCCCAATTTTGCCATCCCCGACCTCGTAGCTGAACTCCTTCGCCTTTTTTTCGCCAAAAGCGGCGTTTCTCTAATTTATTTTTTTATTATTTCGTTTTATAATACTTTTATTAACTTTCCGAATAATTTTTTTTTTTTTTCAATTTTTTCCCATTTTTTCGAAAATTTTTGGATATCCGGGGGGGGGTGGGGGGTGTTATAATTCTGGTTTTCCAGGAGCCTCATCTTATCCTGGCTACATGTCCTGAAAATTTCAACCCTCTAAAGGGCGTTTCGACACTTATTTTTATTCGACACTTTTTTTCGCCAAAAACCGCATTTCTCTAACTTTTTATTTTTTATAATTTTTTTTATTAATTTTTTTTCTTTATTTAATTTTATAATATTCTAATTAACTTTCCGAAGAAATTTTTATTTTTTTATTATTTTCTTTCATTTTATAATACTTTTATTACATTTCCGAACAATCTTTTGGTTTTGTTTTTTTATTATTAATTTATTTTTCTTATTTCGTTTCGTAATACTTTTAATAATTCTCCAAACATTTGTTACGTTGTTTTCACTTGTTTCCCCATTTTTTTAAAAACGTATGTTTTTTATAAAGCATTTTTTTCTTCTAATTTTTGCCATCCCCGACCTCGTAGCTGAACTACTTCGCCTTTTTTTCATCAAAAACAGCGTTTCTCTAACTTTTTTTTTATTATTTTTTTCTTATTTCGTTTTATAATACTTTTATGAACTTTCCGAATAATTTTTTGCTTTTTTTTTCAATTGCTTCCAATTTTTCGAAAATTTTTGGGTATCCGGGGGGGGTGGGGGTATTATAATTCCAGTTTTCCAGGATCCTCATTTTATCCTGGCTACATGTCCTGAAAATTGCAACCCTCTAAGGGGCGTTTCGAGACTTTTTTATTCGATACTTTTTTTTTCATTTTTTCAACTTTTTTTTCGCCAAAAACCGCGTTTCTCTGTTTATTTTTTATTGTTTTTTTTTATTTATTTTTTTCTTTATTTAATTTTACAATACTTATTAACTTTCCGATTCATTTTTTTTTAATTATTTTTATTTATTATTTGGTTTTATAATACTTTTATTAATTTTCCGATCAATCCTTTGGTTTTATTTTATTATTATTAATTTATTTTTCTTGTTTCGTTTTATAATACTTTTATTAACTTGTTAAACATTTTCTTACGTTGTTTTAAATTTCTTCCCATTTTTCCAAAAATTTTTGTTTTTTTTTATAAAGCATTTTTTTTCTTCCTATTTTTGCCATCCCCGACCTTGTGGCTAAACTCCTTCGCCTTTTTTTACCAAAAACGGCGTTTCTCTAACTT
This sequence comes from Pissodes strobi, assembly GCA_016904865.1. NCBI lineage: Eukaryota > Metazoa > Arthropoda > Insecta > Coleoptera > Curculionidae > Pissodes > Pissodes strobi. The sequence goes on along the minus strand of MU184250.1, from coordinate 151,351 downwards.
TTTTCTTTTTTTTATAATTTTTTTCTTGTTTTGTTTTGTAATACTTTTATTAACTTTGCGAATAACTATGTTTTTTTCGTCGCGTGGCTACGTCACGACAGAGCAGCTGTCAGTGAAAAAATCCGGTTGATGTAACCATCCTTCTCTAGTCTATTATTCTTGGGTTCCAACCATGCTAGTGAGACGTAGGCAACCTCTGGAGCGCGGTTGTCGGTTTTGACATATTTTAAGTAGCTTTAAGACGAATAAAATATAAATAATATACTTATTTCGGGTATCCCCGTGTAAATATAATGGCGAATAACAGATGACAAGCGTGTTAGGGAAATTATTAAAATTACAAATCTGGTACAAAATATATTAGCATTATTAGGAAAAAATTTGACAGCATTTAAAAATCCCAAGAAGGTTTTTACTGGCATTATTTCCACTCACGCACTGCCTTCCAATTTGATGTTTTTCATTTTTACGGTCGAATCAGTGACAAGAAAGAGGCTAGTAACTGGCCCTGTAAATTTATCCAATGGTCTTTATCTCTTTTTGTTTCACTTAACTTCCTATACTTATTTACTTGTCATTGATCTAGGCAAGCGAACGTAGGTGGCGCAGTCATCGCTTTCCTCGTGGTTGCCAAGTTGCCTCCAGTTTCTGTATATAAATTTTGACGTTCTTTTTTTGCTCACGCTTGATTAAGAAACAAACGATATACCACGAATCAAAAATTTTCAATTTGACAACGCTGCACTAGAACGGTGACGCGCGCCGATGACGAGCCAGGTTTGGCATTTTTGTTTTGCTGTTTAGCAAAGATATAATATGTCAAAACCAAATAAATGACATTTTGAGTTATATGGGAGTATTTATTTAATTGAACCTATAAATTTTGAAAAAATATAGCAAAAAAAAAAGATAGTTATTTTGAATTTGGCGGGCAAATGGCAGCGTCCGCCTCGTGCGCCATCTGCGTTCACTTGCCCTGATGACAGACAAAGAAGGCATGGCAGCTTTCTCTCTCTCGGATGATTTATTAACATTGAGTTGCGTGTCTCGTGGCTCTGGTCGAATAATTTTATAGTATAGATGGATAACGAAAAAAAAACTTTTAAAAATATTCGTAAGGAAATGTTGGATGCACGTGGCACTACAGCGCTCTCTAGCGAGTAAATAGGCAATCTACCGTCCTCGAGGGCAAATCTATCGCTATTTTTCAGTGGTTTCTACCGTGATTCAGCACTTGGCAGCGTTGTAGGACACATAAATCATTTCGTCAGTGTTGCCAGATTAGGCGATTTATCGCCATTTGGATTACTTGTCACTGTAGTTTGCATCAAATTTTTCAAGCAAATCGCAAGTCGCAATTTGGGCGAGTTCTCAATTTTGGTTACGATTTTAGATAATATTTGAAGACTTTATATAGTTAAAATTGAAAATCTTCTTTAAAAACAAAATAAATAAAACTAGACTATAATTACAGTGTCTTAAAGGGGCTGTAGTTTAATGAAATTGATATATCGCATATATTATGTCGATATATTTACTAGAATATTTTTTATATCGATCGATATTAAGGTTTCGATATATCAAAATATTTTGCCCCATCTCTACTGCGTACGTACGCCCCCAACTTCAGATTTCTGTCGCTCTCGTTTGACGGTGACTTGAGAGAGAAAGCCTATGTATGACTTAACGATCAACGCTCGATGTACAAATTATAGCGTTATCATGACCCGTTTGATTTCGATTGAATCGGATTTCCATTATTATTACTTTTGGATTTTCTTCATCAATCTTCTAAAAAAAAGCAATAACATCTAATTACGTAATAATCCGCGCGAAACCGCATAGTTTTAAAGCCTTGACTCCGCCAAACGAACGCCCCATATCGATCTATTATTATTATTATTGAACCTCGATTAGTGGGCGCAAAACCCAAACGTAATCCTGTATGGAAGTTATTAGCGACTCGATTGTCGAAAATTCTCATAAAACGTCGGATGATGACATTTCGAAATCGGCTATTTATAATTTTTCACGGGTGGCTGTCTAGCCGATGGGCTTTATAATAATCAAGGCCGCGCCGAACCGAACACAAACGAAAATAATCGCAATTAGCGATCCAGTGTGTGTAAGTATGATCCGGAACGCATGATTTTTTTTTATCAAACGTCGTCATTGCTTTGGTTTAATGCTCCGAGCTGTTTTCAGCACAATTAATTCGATTTTGTTTATGGATAACCGAAAAACGAACGATGCCGGTATTAGTTCTATTCGGATTCGGGATCAGAGCCCCAAATTCCACTGTGGTACCAAATTTAATCTTAGGCCCAACTAAATAATTAAGTTCCTAAATTTAGAGAAACATTTTTTTCTGTGTAGTGTACTTTTAGATATCGGTCACAGTGTGGCAATAATGGTGAGATGTGGAAGTAAATTTATTATATTTCAGGCTAGTTTTTGGTCGTATAAATATCAAAAATGCTTTTTTCTACTACCTTACTAAAAACATTATTTTCGAACCCGAAACGAGGGAGGAAAATGGTTCTCAGGATAGCAACAATTTTTCTCCCTCTTCCCATAAGTATTCGAATCTTCATATACGGATAGTGGCCCATCGAGGTGGACACCCTGTATATAAAAAATAATGACGTCAGAGGTAGTAGAAAAAAGTATATACATACTTCAGGCGTAAAGTGCTTTTCCTCCCTTGGTATGTAAATAGCTATTACAACATACATACATACTCTTTGGCTTGATCTTACTGTAGAGATGGATCTAGGGGAGGTGGAGTCGCGATTTAATGTGGAAATATGGTGCAGTGTGCTGACATAACCCTTAATGTAAGTTGTTTGAATTGTGAGTTTGAGTACTGTGTAGTTAAGATTTTACTTGTGTCTTTCACTTTATATGTAGTATGTCTGTACAGATCGCCTTCCTCTGATGTACATAATTTTATTAATTTGTTACATGACTTGCTTAATGATTTATTTATGAAGAGTAAAAATGATAAAAAGGCATCTTATATTGTGTGTGGTGATTTTAATGTTAATTTTGATCCAAGCCTAGTAAATGTTAATGCTAACGCTATCACAAATACTTTATTATCATTCGGGTTAAGATCATGTGTTTATGAATATTCCAGGACTCAAAATGGTTCATCTACAGTCATAGATAATATATTCACCTCATATGGAACCGATCATACAAGAGTCTTGACTGTGGAGAGTAACTTATCTGACCACTGCATGCAATATGCCTTACTACCTACTGGGAAGCCTCCACAATCAATGAATACTTGTTATAGATCTATAAGAAAATTTAATAATGAAATAAATGTTATAACTTTTAGGCGTTTATTGCAAATTTGTGGAGCTCTGGTATTGATGCTGATGATAAATTTGAGTTGTTTCTTGATAAATTCTTAGAAATTATTGATTTGTCCTTTCAATTAGAAATTGTAAAACAAAGTTCCAACAACTCAAGTTTGTCTGCAAATACAAGGTGGCTTACAAGGGAGATTGTTGAGCAGGGCGAAAATTTAAGATTTTTATATGTGTGTTGTAAAAAGTCAAACAGTGAACAATTGTGGCAAAATTATAAATCAAAACTAAAAGAACATAGGGAACTTATATACAATAGTAAAAAAAAATACCTATAGTTCATTTTTTAATAACTCCTCAAATAAAATGAGGGCAGAGCGAAATCAAAAACGATTAAACCAAAACCAAAGACGCCGCTGAAACAAAAGCCGGTGTTGCCACCTCCTATAGTGATAAAAGGAGCCCCGATAAATCATGGTGAAATTAAACAAACTCTAAATCAAGCACGAGTCGTAGACTACAGCCTAAAATACACGCGAAATTCCGTGATAATATACTGTACTCAAAACAAGGACTGGACAACTTTAAAACGCATCTTCGACAGTGAACAACTGGAATATCACTCATACGCCGAAGCCTCGCAAAAAACTCACGCCTTTGTTTTGCGGGGCCTTGACGGCGACATCGCAGAAACCGAAGTACGAAACGCCTTAATCGATGAGTACAATCTTAATGTAAAAAACGTCTTCAAAATGAATAAAACTCGGGTACCGCTATATCTAGTAGTGCTCGAGGCCTCAATTACGCTGGGGAAACTCAACAAAGAATGCAAACTCATCTCAAATGTCCGTGTGTCCTGGGAGAACAGGAGAACATCGAAGCCTCTTATGCAATGTAAGAGGTGCCAGGGGCACGGGCATGCTCTTAGCTATTGTAAGAGAAATTGGGCTTGCTCAAAATGCGCGGGAGCACACCAAATAACGGAGTGCACAAGTGATACTGTGAAATGTGCGAACTGTGGCGGCGATCACAGATCGATCAGCACTATGTGCCCTATTTACATGTTCAAGATACAACAAATACAGCCCTCTAAAACACAAATAACAAAGCTCAAGCCAGCGCCACCCCCTGTCAACCCCGCTTGGCAGCGAAATAGCTCATCAGCTACCGCAGGAGAGGCAGCGAGGCAGTATCAAGAACAATTTCCGGCACTCAATGGAAGAAATGAAGCCTCAAATAGTAGCACAAACAACAAGGTTAGTGGTAATGAGGCAAATCGCAATGTTAACCAAACCTTAAATCATCTAAATATTGTAAACAACCTAAATAACCTGCAAAGCGCGGTAACGCGCATAAATAACCTAGTTAATTTCAATGAACTAATTCTAGCTCTAAACGATTATGCTAATTTATTGGAACAATGTCAAGGTAATAAGTTCCAAATATTACAAACTTCTATGAAGTTTTTCACTGAAGATTTTAATAAATACAATATATAATCGTCGCAATGTCAATAAATATATTTTGTTGGAATTGCAACGGCATACGCTCCAAACTCGGAGAAATCAAACATTACATTTACAATCATCCTGAAATTCACATCGCGTTTATCTTGGAAACCAAAATAAACGCTGATTTTACGCTAAAATTTCACGATTACCATGTACTGAGATCTGATAGGCCTGATCGACGCGGAGGAGGGGTGGCCTGTCTGATTCGCAAGTCCCTTCGCTATAAACGCGTGGTCGACGTGCGAATCGTCATTGAGCATATTGCTCTTGAGTTAGAGGGTGGCTTGCGGATCTGCGGCGCATATTCGCCTCCGCGACTCCGCCTCACGGAAAACGATGTTCTCGAATTGCTACCTGCTGGCAAGAGATCACTCTTGTTGGGAGATATCAATGCAACGCACGCTGATTGGCGTTGCACTACCAACAGGAATGGACGCTTGCTACGCCAGATAGTCGAAAACAACATGGAATTAGCGTATCATCAAACTCCAAATCCTACATATTATCACATGCATTGGCCAAATCCATCGTTCCTGGATATTGCTATTACCAGAGGAATAACCAACGCTTCGGCGCTTCAGGAGCTAAATGTCCTAAACTCCGATCACCTCCCGGTCACGATTTCCTTACGCGGAAGATTGCAGCAAGCCCAAGAAACCGTGTTCTCATATGGAGGTATTGACTGGAAGGATTTTCGGGCAAGGATAAATGAAGTGACGGTTATTCCAAGGCAAATAGACTCTATCCCAGAACTTGAGAGCGAGGTGCAAGCTCTTGTCACCAACATCCAGCGCGTCCGTGACGCAATATGTCCTACTGTCAGAAGACAGACAATCACAGAATCTCTCCCCGACAACATCCTAGACCTCATCACTTTCCGTGACCGTATCCGGCGTAGGTGGCAAAGATATAGGGCACACAATGATCAAGTCCGTGTTACAACGCTCACGGGCACAATAAAAGCACAAATACGTGCATACAGAAACGAAAAATGGATGTCATTCGTTAATAAAATTAGCAAAGAAGACGGTTCCCTGTGGAAACTCGCCAGAAGAGTTCGCGGAGGCACCGTAGAATATCCTGAAATTAACCACGATGGCAACGTCATAATCGACGATCGCGGGAAAGCGGAGGCCTTCGCGGACTATCTGGAAAGCGTCTACAGGGAGACGCCTGACTCCACGCCGTTTTACATTCACGTGAACACAATTGCAGAGCATTTTAAGCTCACTAAGTACCCTATTGCCCCCGCAGTGCTCGACAAAATGCTGGTAAAACCGGCAGAAATCAAGAAAGTTCTTTCACGCCTACCCGGAAACAAAGCCCCCGGTCCCGACGGCATTCCGTACATTCTACTCAAGAATTTGCCGAACAAAGCCGTCATCCATTTTATGCACATTGTAAATGCAATATTACGCCTACAACATTTTCCGCAATCCTGGAAGAACGCGGCAATAATACTGTTCTTAAAATCGAATAAAGATGCGAAATTAGCAACTTCGTATCGACCAATCTCTCTTTTAGATACTTTAGGAAAAGTAACTGAAAAGCTCTTAGTGTCGAGAATTAATAGCGCAGCTGAAGATCTCCGGATCTTGCCCCCGGAACAGTTCGGTTTTCGCCGCGGACATAATACTACTATGCTCGCGGCGAAGATTGCACAGGAGGCATATAACGGTTTCAATGAGGCCAAATCGACTGCGCTGCTTCTTCTCGACATTGAGAAAGCGTTTGACAAGGTATGGCATAATGGTTTGATATACAAACATCTTGCCATACATAATATGCCACTACATATCACGGCACTTATTGCGTCATACCTCGCAGACCGAAGCTTTTTAGTACGAATCCACAGTACTACGTCGCGAAGAAGGCACATCAAAACAGGTGTCCCTCAAGGAACAGTATTATCGCCGCAACTATTCAGTCATTATATAGCTGACATCCCATCTCATCCCCTCACTTCTATCGCCCTGTACGCCGATGATACTGCGTTCTACGCGCAAGCATCGGACGTGCAGGTCGCTAAACACAACCTCGCTCTTCACCTTGATCTTCTAGCTCTCTACTATGCGGACTGGAAGATCAACCTTAACGCTTCGAAGACCGAACTATGTATTTTATCTCGAAAACGCAATATTGATATGGCCCCTATAGCAATCAATAATACGGCAATTACGCCGAAAGTTCGAGTGAAATACTTAGGGACAGTCTTCGATAGCAAACTCAACTTTTCCAAGCACGTCGCGGCAGTCAAAGCAAGAAACGTTGTAGTGCAAAAAAGCCTAAGCACTCTAGTTAAAACAAGATCTTGTTTGAGCCCAGCGAATAAGCTGATTATTTATCAATCAATCATCAGGCCTACTCTGCTTTACGGAGCACCAGTATGATGCTCTGTTGCAAAGTCGCATCTAAGGCACCTTCAAATCATTCAAAACAGATATCTGCGGTCCGCGTTCTCGCTTACGGTCTTCGACCGGGTCCGAGTCCGAGAACTGCACGATATGGCAAACATCGAATATATAGATCAACATATAAACAAGCTATCGTGCAAGTTCTTTGACTTTGGGATCAGGCGCTCATCGCTAACAGCGCGGATCGCGGATATCAGACACAATCCGGAACTGCGTTTAAAGTATGGCCCCATATATAAAAACACTGATCTTTTCTACCAAGAACTAAGGCCACCTTAGGTGAATTATCTCAAACCCTTAACTTAACAATTTTATTGTCCCAGCAATTTCAAATTATTGGGTTAGAACCAAAACCTTCTCACCGTGGGAGGGCCCTCCTACCGTGATCGGTCTGGGGGAGGAGTCACCCACGGCCTTATAAAAAATGAGCTCCACACGCGCCCTGCGTGAAGCCTCATCACACAGACTGCCGTGAGTGCTATCCCACCCGTAGGCAAGCTTTCAAGTTTCGAGCTCCAACGATCTTATATTGTATATACAGTGTGTCCAAAAAAGTATGCAACATATGGGAAACTTCTTTATTATTGGGTTCTCAGAAAATTTTATTCTTCATAAAAGTTCGTGCTTGCCCTAAAACTGTAAACGAGTATTTCAAATTTTACGTACTGCTTTTAGTGCGGACGCAAATGTAATTTTTCCGAAATCGCGTCAAGAGTAAAGTACCTTAATTTATAAAGATACAGCAAAATCTTATAAGGAAAAGTTCTTCCAAATTAAAAAAGTATTCTAAATATGAAATTTGAGTTAAGTACATCAATTTTTAATTTCCCTTTTTTTTTCTCGATTTTTTTTCTCAAACGTTACGCCATCGGTGAATGCTTTGTTGTTTTTTTTTTTTATTAGTATAGCGACTTCAAAATTTATTTAAAGTAGACATTAGTTACATAGTTGCATAATGTTTCAGTTTTTACAGAGATAATAGCCAGTTTAGGTATCAGTGTGTTGCAAACACATTTAAACAATTTTGGTCCAGAATAATTGTCCACAATAATTATTACAAAATACAATTGGAATGACTGACTCAATATTAATTAATTTCATAATATGTCAGAGCGAAGTAAAATTATTGCTATTTATTTGTTTTTATTCCAAATGCATGGCCTACTCTTCAAGACCAAATATGTTATATGGCTTCTTAGGATACTTGGGCATATTTTACTCATCGGGTGCAAAAGATAAATAAATTATTAGTTGTTTTACATGAAATGAAAAGAGTAGGGTCTATTCATGATTTTGAGTGGAAAAAATTTTGAATCAAAAGTGTTTAAATGTGTTTGCAACACACTGATACCTAAACTGGCTATTATCTCTGGAAAAACTGCAACATTATGCAACTATGTAACTAATTTATATCTTAAATAAATTTTGAAGTTACTTGGCAAGTATACTGATAACAAAAGAACAAAACATTCTCCAGTGGCGTAACGTTTAAGAAAAAATCGAGAAAATAAAAGAAAAATTAAAAGTTGATGTACTTAACTCAAATTTCATATTTAGATTACTTTTTTAATTTGGAAGAACTTTTCCTCATAAGATTTCGCTGTATCTTTATAAATTAAGGTACTTTACTTTTGACGCGATTTCGGAAAAATGACATTTGCGCCCGCACTAAAAGCAGTACGGAAAATTTGAAATACTCATTTACTGTTTTAGGGCAAGCACCAACTTTTATCAAGAATAAAATTTTCTGAGAAACCAATAATAAAAAAGTTTTCCATATGTTGCATACTTTTTTGGACACACTGTATACCTTGACCTAGGCATCTTGCATACCTATCAATATTTATAATATTTATATATTGTACATACTCTATTTATACTAAATTTACTTAACCAATGGCATTATATATGCCATATAACTGTACATATTGTATATGTATCATATACACTGTGGGCCAAATTAAGTTAGACCCTTTTTAAATGTTTAATAACTTTTTTATTTCTCGACCGATATTGATGATTTTCGGGTATGACATTCCGGCAGCAATCCTTAACAAGACGGTAATTTGATATTTGAGATGCTACCAAGTGGACCAGAAATATTTTCGTCATAGTACATTGATGTTTTTGAGCTCGTTGCAAAAAGTAACGAATTAAGATAACTTTTTCGAAAACACCTAATATTGTTAAGAGACATTCGGAAAAAAGCATTCCTTTCAAAAAATTTAAGATATCTTTTTTAGCTTTCTTATATCCAATTTTTTGTGAAGTGGTTTTTTTCTAACAAAATCCATTTTTGCAATTAAATAAAACAGGTATGTCAAGTACGTGCAGTATCGTAATGTCAACAACAACGTTATTTTCTGACAGTTTTTAAACTTATTTATCCAACCAAGATGGTAATTCTAAGTTTAGAAGGCAAAATTTTAATCAAACATCTGAGATAATTGCGTAACTATGGCGCAACAAAATTACTTAACGAATTTCCAGAAAAAAATTAGACCTTAAGCACTGTAAATTATTTTTAAAGCATTCAGCGGAAACCAATGGGTCTATACGAATTAAACCTGGTCCCGGAAGAAAACGGACAGCAAGATTGGAAATTAATATTTAAGGAGTCAGAGAAATCATAGAACGTTTAAGACCTGGACAAGTAATAAGTTGTAGGAAGTTAAGTAGAGCAACAAGAATAAGAAGAATATCTTTATGGCGCATTCTTAAGCAGGAGTTGAATTTAAAAGTTTTTAAGAAGATATATTGCCAAAAAATCACTCAAAATATTAAACAAAAACGATTGGAGAGATGCCAGCATTTTTTAAGAAGAGTTCGCACAAGAGATCAAATGAAGAAAATATGGTTCACGGATGAAAAAGTATTCACCGTATGTAATGTTGAAAGAAACCGAGATATCCCGCTCGAGAATCTTCTCGTATCACGAGAACATTTTACGACATCAGTAATAATGGTATCTCTTGGCGTGTCAATTTCTGGAAAAACCCGACTATATTTTGTTGATAGCAACATCAACTCCGAAGTTTACCAACGAGATATTTTAGGGCATATATGTTGCCGGATATCGAAGACGTCACACTTGATTATACCTTTCAGCAGGATGGGGCTCCGGCACATACCTCAAATTCTAACAAAAAATTTGTTAGAAAATTGCCCTGATTTCATTGAGCCAGAAGAGTGGCCACCAAATAGTCCAGATCTGAATCCTGCAGATTACACTATCTGGGGAGCTTTAGAACATATGGTGTATTTCAATACAATAAATGAAAACAAAGAGCAACTGAAAACAAGAATTTGGGAATGTTGGTAAGAATTTTCACAACAAATAATTAACAACTCTATCGGACAGTGGCGCAGAAAGATTCAAGACGTCAATAACGAAGGAGGACATATCCAAAAAAACTTTTTGTGAATTTGCTGCTGTTGTCTCAGATTATCACAATTAAATTTGTTACTGATAGGAGTTTGAAATAAATTCAATACAAGAAAGCTGAAAAAGATATCTTAAATTTTTTGAAAAGAATGCTTCTTTCCGAATGTCTCTTAACAATATTAGGTGTTTTTGAAAAAGTTATCTTAATTCGTTACTTTTTGCAACGAGCTCAAAGACACCAATTTACTAGAACCAAAATGTTTCTGGTCCACTTGGTAGCATCTCAAATAACAAATTACCGTCCTGTTAGGAATTGTTGCGGGAATGTCATATCCGAAAATCATTAATATCGGTAGAGAAATAAAAAAGTTATTAAACATTGAAAAAGGGTCTAACTTAATTTGGCCCACAGTGTATGTTATATGTTGTAATTGTCCTGTGTTATTGTCAACGAGCAGTAGGGTTTTTCTCGTTTTTCCCTACAACATTACTGGCTTAAAAAACCCCTAAATATCCGAACCGCAGGCACAAACAACCTTTGGCGAATTAACAATTCAAATTAATTGAAGGGCGATTGCCCATGTAATTATGCGATACCTCATTGCTGCTGAATCTAATACTAAGGGCCTACATCAGCCCACGTACGTTGATGTTTAGTTCGTGAGTGTAGGTAGTGTAGCTGTGGCGCACGACAAGAAACTCGTGACTCAAAAAACATTCTAGTATTAGATTATAAGTATTATAATGTTCAATTCTGAAAATAAATGTTTATCTATCTATCTAAAATGAGGGCATCTTGGCAAATAATAAATAACAAGTCTACTTCTGGAAATAAAAGTCAATACCCAACTTTATTTGAGAGTAATGATATCTCTAATATTAAAGACTATAATTTTGCAGCTGAAGAATTTAATAAATATTTTGTTGAATGTACAAAGCAATTTTTGGATGATCAGTCAGATACATTTAGATCTACTGTCTTTACTAGTGGTGTGTCAATGTTCCTCCAACCAGTCTGTGAAACTGAAGTGCACAGCTTCTTAGGCTCAATCTCAGGTAAGACATCATGTGTGGTGCTGATGGAATTCCTTGCTCTCTACTTGTAAAAGTGTCTGAATCTTTAACCCCAGTTCTGACATATCTTATAAATGAATCTTTTAAAGAGGGTATCTTTCCGGCTCATTTGAAACTATCTGCTGTTCGGCATATATACAAAAAGGGCAATGTGAATAGAATTGAAAATTATAGGCCCATATCTCTCTTGTCAGCTTTTTCAAAGGTGACAGGCTTAGCGCTTTTCTAAATGCAATGCATGTTATCCCGGCTATACAATTTGGTTTTCGGAAGAGATGTTCAACTGCGGATGCTATTGTATCCCTTGTTAATACAATTATTCAGAAATTGGATAATAAGTGTATCACCATGGGTATCTACTTTGACTATTCTCGAGCGTTTGACTTGGTCAATCATTCCATACTTTTGAGAAAGCTTGAAAATTATGGCGTAAGAGGAATTCCTCTCAATTGGGTTGAATCATATCTATCTCAAAGGAAACAGAAAGTTGTACTGCCGATAAATGGTACTGTGTATCACTCAGATGTGGCAGATATATTTAAAGGAGTTCCACAGGGAAGTGTGCTGGGGCCTTTGTTGTTTCTCCCATATACTGCTGACATTACTAAATCAGTCACAATGAGCTCAAATATCTTGTATGCGGATGACATGACTTCAATTGTGTCAAGTAGCTCTTTAATGGAAACTGAAAGGATGGCGGGTATATGTATTGAGCAGGTACTTGACTTCTGCAAAGTTAATCGACTTGTGCTGAATTTGGATAAAACACTCTTGATGCTCTTTAGTATCCGCAGTAATGATAGTGAAGTGGCAATGAATGTTGATGGTCAGAATATTTCTCAACAAAATACCACTAAATTTCTAGGGGTTATGATGGATCGCAGTTTGAGTTGGTCGGCTCACATTGATTATGTCTTGAAAAAACCTGCTATACACACTCTTTTGTTATCTGGAAACTTAGAGCAGTGGTTGACAGAAAAATAATATTGTCTTATTACTATGCCTATGTGTACTCATTATTAAATTATGCTATAGTGGCTTGGGGTAATTGTACCAGAATACATGAAGTGCTAATTGCGCAGAAGAAGATAGTGAGGACTATTCTATTTAAGGGATCAAGAGAATCTTGTCCACTGTTTTGTAGTCTCCAGTTGTTAAGTGTACTATCAATTTATATTCTTCAATGTGTCTTGTACATTCGTAAACACTATAGCTCCTTTCAGTTGGTTGAGGATATGCCTCACACATACCCACTTAGGAATAATCATGACTTTAAACTGCCAGCTGTCCGACTAACTGCCACTGCAAATAGCTCTTTTATTATGCCCTTAAAAATATACAATCATTTGCCTAACAATCTAAAAAGGATTCAGTCCGTAAGGCTGTTTAAAGAAAAGCTGTTAGACATACTTTACACTAACTAACCCCTTTTACCTTTTATCATTTAAATGAGTTTTTCTCCCATAGATTTGAGTAATCATTTTCTATAAATTTGATGTTTACTGTTGATTCTAATTCTATTTTATTGTATGTAGGTAACTCTGTTAGTTTTAATATGCCTGTCGCATGTCTACTTTTTATGTAGTTTTTAGTTGTATGGGTATGTTATTGTATCTTACATTTAAGACTTAATAATTTCATTTGATTCTTTACTTGACGAAACACATGTCACCCTGTGATCTTTTGTGAATAAATGATTTGAATTTGGATTTGAATTTGAACATCGGGTAGATAAAGAACATTATTTCGTTGTGATGCCATTTTTCCGATATAGAGAAGTTGAGACTTTTTTTTAAATGAACAAGAGAGTGGTCCCCTCCTTGAGTCTGTACGAATTATCGGGCTTGGCGACAACACAACACAGCAGCACGTCTTGGTACTCGACCATGATACTATTACTAAAATAGTATCATGGTACTCGACGGCCTCGACGGGCAGAAGGTCGTTCGGCAGCCGCACCAGAGGACAACGCCTCGTCGAGGACGCGGTGCCATCGCGACGACACGGTCTGGCTGGGCCCCGGGTCGACAGCATCGTCGCCTGCGGTCAGAGTCCTAAGGCCGGATTTTCAAGCACGGTCGATGTGCCTGCTTATTATGCTAAAAAAATGACTGAAATTTAAAAAAAAATAATGTTTTAAATACGACCAGCTTGAAAGCTTTAAAAGTTTGATCTAAACATTGACTTCGCGGTGCTCTAAAATTCATAGCAGATCGTAAAGTGCGATGAAGTAAAATACGCTGCTACTTACTATACATTATCGAATACTTGAGTTTTTTTTATGGTAGTGGCACACACACAAAGGGAAAACCTATGGCGCTCGACGAGCGGTGTGTGTGCGAAGATATTGATTGACACGGTTCTTGAATAGTTGTAGGTTGTAATTAGGGGGAAACAGATGTCCTGGGAGTGAGCGATGCAGTGCGCCAGACAAAATTCTTGTAAAGCGATATTCCAGGTGTGTCCAGTTGTACGACGGCTCTTATCGTCTGTGGTGACCGTCTGACAGGCGTTGCCAGAGGCGGGATGAAGCAGGCCAAATCCTGGGAACATCTGCCGTAAAAGTAGGATCTGTAAAACAGGGACATCTCGGCCACACATGTCTGCGGTGTTGCAGACTACCCAGATTCCGGGTCAACTCCGGGTCGCCGACAAGACGCACATCTCTCTTCTTAATGGAATCCAGCAGCTTTAGGGTGTGCTTTCGGGCGGCACCCCAGATGTGTGAGCAATATTCTAAGCACGGTCTTATTTGCGCTTTGTATAGCGAAATAGCGCACCAAGCTTCTGGGAGGCTGATTTTGCGATGCTAGCAACGTGGTCGTGCCAGGACATATCGCTGTTGACCGCGACACCCAGCAGTTCGATTGACGAGGATGAAGGAATGATCGATCCTGCCATAATGATGTCAGGGCCCGCCGTATTGGCCTTCTTGGTAAACGTGGTAGCTTGGGTCTTTGCTGCATTGAACTGGACCAAATTTCTGTCGCCCCAAGCTTGAACTTTCTCCAGGTCTTGATTAATTGCTGTAATCTGCTCCTGTCTGATGCCGTGATAAGTCTCAGTCGCTGGTAAAGGTTTTTCTGATCTAAATTGGGAGACATGGGTACTGTCATCTGCAAAACTGTAAACAGGATTATTCATTTCGGTCAGCAGGTCATTAATATAGATGAGGAACAGAGTTGGTGAAAGTATTGCGCCCTGAGGAACGCTCGCGTTAATGGTGAATATATCTGAGATGTGTCCATCAAATGCAACGTGCAGGGATCGGTTCTTAAGGAAACTGGCAAGCCAGCTGCAGAGAGAGCCTGGCAGTCCGAAGGACGGCAGTTTGTTGAGCAGGCAGTCATGCCAAACTCTGTCGAATGCCTTCGAAACATCCTACGCAATCGCTCGAGACTCTCCCTAGTTCTCAATTGCCCTACTCCATATATGAGTGACATAGGCCAATATATCTCCTGTCGATCTCTCTTTCTTTCGTATTGATTATCGCTGATTATTATGTTGTTCTCGAGGTACTTGAGTATTTGCTGATTGACTACACGTTCTATGACTTTGGAGATTATTGGAAGCAAGGCAATTTGACGTTAGTTTGAGGGCGTGGTTTTCTTGCCCTTTTTTTGGAACTCGTGCGACTTTCCAAGAAGATGGGTAAATCCCTATTCCGTAAGACAAAAAAAAAGCCTGGAAAAACGGATGCTAGTTCGTTGGCGCAGTTCTGTTGTGTTCGATATGGTGGGGGAGAGCCTCGGGGAGAGCCTTGCCTTGGGGGATGTCTAAGGTAGAGTGCGATGAAAGCATTTGGGCGAGCATGTTTGCTTTTTCCTTGGCTGTAGTCGCCGTGATGCCACGTTAGTCTGTCAAAGGTGGGAGAGACGTTTTTGTAAAGTTGTTACTTATTGCCTTTGCTACCGACCAGAAATTCCTGGAGCCACTGGGGCATTGCAAAAGTTTATTCCTGATCCTTTGATTGTGGTTGTCCTTAGTTTCGTCGATCACACATTTGCATTCGTTTCTCGCTCCGACAAAATAATTGTGATTTCACTTACTTGTAGGCTTGCTGTTTCCTACCTACAGCTCTTTCACATCTTCTGTCGAACCAGGGCTTTCCGTTTGACGGTACTTGATGGAATTTGGGATGTATGCTTCCATTCCTGAGGAGATTACTCGCGTAATCTCTTCGCAGCAGACTGACGGGTCGTTAGTGCCAAAGCAGACGTCGAGCCAAGGAAAATCTAGGTAGAACTCCCTTAGATCGTCCCAGTTTGCAGAATTATAATGCCAGATTTTGTGAGGCAATGGTGGATCTTTCTGTTGAAGTGGCAATTCACAAAACGTTGTAATAAGTTAGTGGTCGGAAGTACCTAATAGCGGATTAACTGTAATTGTGTACTGGTCAGGATTCAATCAATCAATCAAGCAGCACTACAATCCTGGGTGGGTCTTGGCTGACTGTACAACTTTTTTCCAGGTGTTTCGATGCTTCATCATTCTATGTTCGAAGGGGATGTTCATTTTTTGTAGATTTGACACAATGTTGTCTCCATCGCATTCTGGGTCCTCCAGGTTCCTACGGGAAGAAGACCATCCCGTAGGAACCTCCCATTTCAACTTCACCATTCTCTTATCCTGCAGTCTATGCACATGACCTGCCCATCTTAGTTTCTGGCCCTTGATTTCTTGTACCACATCCCCATCCTTATACAATCTCCTATTTTCGGGATTTGTTCTCATTCCATATTCATTTGTGGTAGTGCCGTGGTATTGTCCGAAAATTTTTCTCAAAATCTTACGCTCAAATCGCCTGAGTTTTTCTTCGTTCTCTTTTGTCATGACCACGTCTCATACCCATACTTTAGTATGGATCGGACAATGGTTTTGTAGATTTTCACTTTTGATGTTCTTGTACGACTTTTCGATTATCCAGTGCGAACATACATCGGCTTGTCGATTGTATCCTGCTCTTTATTTCTTCCGTGATGTTATCTGCGGTGATTATTGCTCCCAGATACTTGAAGCGTTCCACCCTTTCGAAATTGAGGGTGCCGAATGTGATGTTTTGGCCTAATCTATCTCGCCTTTGTGTTCGTGTACGCACATGTATTTCGTTTTTCCTTCGTTCACTTTTAACCCTACTCTACTCGCGGCTGTTTCAACTTTGTTGAACGTTTCTTTTACGGAGATTGTGGATCTTCCTACCACATCAATATCGTCTGCGTATGCCAGCAGCAGTCTAGGTCCTTGTGCTGTAAGTAACTCTGTTTTTACTCCGGCTTCTCTCACTGCCTGCTCTAGGACAAGATTGAAAAGCACAGGCGATAGGGCATCACCTTGCTTAAGCCCGTTTTTTATTTCAAAAGTGCCAGAGAGTTTGTTGTTGTCACGTACTTTTGATACTCCGTCCTCCATGCGCACTTTGGACATTCGAATCAATTTTGTTGGTATCGAGGGCTCTGCCATCGCATTTCATACTTGGTTCCTTTCTATGTTGTCATAAGCTTGTTGGAAGTCTATGAAAAGGTTGTGTATGGGTCTGTTATATTCCTATCCTTTTTCCAGGAGCTGTCTTAGTGTGAATAGCTGGTCTATCGTAGATCTGTGTGTTCTAAATCCGGCTTGATAATCTCCTAGGACGTTTACAACATAGGGGGTTAGTCTGCTAAGCAGTATGTTTGACAGGATTTTGTATGCGGTGTTTGTTATGGAGATTCCTCTATAATTGGAGCATATCATTTTATCTCCTTTCTTATGAATAGGCACATTGATGTTTTCCTTCCATCTTGCTGCTATCTCCACATTTCGCCATATACGCGTTATTAATTTGTGCAGCTGCACTATGTAAAAATCGGCCTCTCCTATTGGTCGATCCGCATGGCCCTCCGCTCGCTTCGTTCGCTACGGGGGCTCAAGAAAAGGAAACTAACCAGGTGCTAACCTAAACTAACCCAAGACATACCCAAAATCAAGAAAAAAACTGTTTAGAAACATAATCTTTAAAAAATAATAAAAAAAAGCAACGGGGTTTGAACCCGGGCCGTCCAGATAAGACCCAATCATCTAAACCTCTCGACAACAAGAGTTCTTGCGGCAAATTGATTACATCACGAAGACATATTGTAATACGAGATGGATCGACCAATAGGAGAAGTCGATTTTTACATAGTGCTCTACTTATGTAAAGGATTTTAAATTGCTGCAGTGTCTTTCCCCCACATTTTATGAATTCCGCTGGTATTTCATCCGTCCCTGCTGCTTTATGATTCTTCGGGTTATTTATGGCTATTTGAGTTTCTTCGAAGGAAGGTTCGTCGACCGGGAAATCTGTTGGCATATATGTTTCTTCCTTGTGTGTATCTTCATGAGTTATGTTTAGAAGCTCCTTAAAATATTTTCTCCATTCTTCGATCAGTTCCTCGTCGCCGGCTATCAAGTGGTCCTGGTTATTTCATAGTATTTGTGTGGACTTGGCCCTATATCCTTTTTTCTCCGAGGAGATGGCTTTATAAAATTCCCTTGATCCTGGCTTAGGTCGATCAATTTCCACAGCTTCATATTTTTCCTGCTCGTACATTATTTTCTTTATTTTTATTACTTTTCTTGTTTCTTTTCGGCACTCTTCGTATTCTCTTCTACTTTCATTCGTTTGTACTTGGATCCATCTATTTCTCGCCGATTGTCTTTTTTCAGTTGCTGTCGGCATTCCTCGTCATACCATGTTTTTGTCCTCTTTCTCTTACTTCTTCCGAAGACCTCTTCTGCTGTCTTTTTCATCACTTCAAATGTTTTCTCCCATAACTGTTCAATGCCATTGTATTCTGCTTCAGAGTTCAGGGATCTTTCTATTTGGTGTCTATATTGCTGAATTTTGTCGGATTCTGGCATTCATTCATGTTTCATTGAGTACTCATGTTTGATTTATTATATTTGTGTGTTGATATTCTGGCCCTGACACCCGCTCTGACCAGGTAATGATCTAAGTCCTCATCTACCCCTCTGAGACTTCTCACGTCCATGATGTTACTGACATGTCTCGCGTTCACAATGATATGATCGATCTGGTTACGGGTGATGTGGTCGTTTGATACCCACGTCTGCTTGTGTGTGTATGTCCTTATGCGGGAACATAGTTGACTTGATCAGCATGTTATTGCTTGCTGCAGTTTCTTTTACCCGTTGCCCATTATCATTGGATATGTTATGTAGGCTGTGATTGCCTATTGTCGGAAAGAAGCTCGGTTCTTTGCCTATTTTGGCATTAAAATCTCCACATACCATACGCATGTCATGTTTTGGCATGCTCTCTAAAGCTCTCTCCAGCGCATCGTAGAAATCGTCTTTGGTGTCTTCGTCTTTGTCCTCTGTTGGTCCGTGTGCTGAAATGATGGATATGTTGTACCATAGCCCCTTTATTCTGATGTAGCACAGTCTCTCATTTATTGATTTGAAATCTAGTACATTATGGACTATTTAATATCTGATCACAAAACCAGCTCCAAACTTGTGGCTTCTATCGTTACTTCCGCTGAAAAACACGGTGGATTTGCTGATCTTTATATTTCCATTATCTGGCATATCTTACTTCTTGGACAGCTATTATGTCCATTCCTATGTTTTCTAGTTGCTGCACAGCACTAGTGGAAGCCCCACGTCTGTACCAACTCAGGACGTTCCAGGTCAGGATTGGTGGTTAGAAAAAGATCCAGGAGGGCAGCGAATTCGTCCCTCTCTGAGATTCGAGTTGGTTCGGCTACACGTTGAGTAAGCCCGCAGCTGATGGCAAATGCTTCAGCTTCTCTACCTTCGTTGTCGGTCTTGTTGTGATGTTTGAGCCAGTTGGTGTTGTGGGCATTGAAGTCTCCCAGAACGATTATTTCTGAACTGAGGTGATCAACCTGTATCGACTCAAAAGTGGTAGCTAGTGTTGTAAAAAAAACTTTGGTAGGCTCTATCGCTCGGAGGGCGATAGAGACAACATATAAACTTGGTTACTCCCTTGGCGGTGAACTTGACACATGACGTCAAGGTTGTTCGGTTCGAGTGTTTCCTCGCGGTGACATGAATGGTCGCTTCGGACAAAAAGTATATTCCGAACCTATGTCTAAATCGGGTGTGTAAATCGTAAACAGGGTAGGGGTGATTTACTGTTGTTGTTGTAGAACATGCTTGTGTTTCTGTAAGGGCTAGTATGTGTGGTCTATTTGCTTGTAGATGTTAGTGTGCCGAATTTATGTTTGTATTTAGAACTCTTATGTTGCAGAAATAAATTCTAAATTGGTTCGGTATCTTTGCTGCCTGTGAAATGCGGAATGAATGGCTCCCAGGGCCACCCAGCGCCCGGAGATCCGAATGGCCGGGGAGTTTACTTCCTGAATATTTTGATCCTGGAAGCATCATCATGTCCATATATTCCTACTGTGGAACCCGGAACCACCAGCGCTGAAGCGGAACGTGATTCGGAAAAACCACTAGCGCTTCCCAGTTAGATCACTACCTTCTTAAAATGCTTCTAGATACTTCTGGTTTGAACTGTTTGGAAGTAAAATGATGCTCTTACTATCGAATGCTTAAATGAGGTCTATTAAAAATATATTTTTTCGCTTCTTAACTCTGCAAGCTTCCTTTAAAATTGACATCGCGACGCTTAAAATATCATAGCGATTCTTAAAGCGGTTGTAGATACTAGTTTGGACTGTTACTTTACTTTACGTGTCCCGTTCACACTATGTCCTTCCAAGAATTTGCGGCTCTGATGGCCCTGTCATTTACCAAAATTAGGTCGTTCCCTGTGCAGCTCTGTCCCATGTCGGTGCACATCAGTAGGTGAGGAGGGTTCTGGATTTCTCCGCAGGAACACTGAGGGTTTTCGTTTTCTGGTAGCATTCCCCACTTTTGCAAGTTTACTCTGCACCTCGAGACTTCTGTACGAAGTCTGTTGAACGTTCTCCAGATTGGATATGGGAGGAAATGTCCCGGTGGCAGCTCCTCTTTTTGTTGGGTGGTTGGGTCTTGGACCTCAGCGCGCCATTTCTGGAGCCTTCTGGCTTTCTGAGAGCCTTGCAGGGGGAGCCAGAAAGCTGTGGCGGGATCGGAGTCTGGTTCTAGCTGGCTGGTGGCCATAGAATGGATGCCTTGGGTCGGTCTCTTGTCGCCCCTTTTCTGCCTCAGCGGCCACCTCTCTTCTGATATGAGACGATGCTATACCAGCGAGAGAGTATACCTGATGGAGTGGCGTGGGCTTCAAGCAACCTGTTATTAGGCGAACCACTTGATTCAAAGGGACGTCGATTTGCTATGCGTGAGCGGATGTGCACCACACTGGAGCGGCGTATTCGGCTGCAGAGAAGCTCAATGCAAGGGCTGAGGTTCTCAGTGCTGCTGGTTGTGCTCCCCATGTCCCACCAGTGAGTTTCTGGAGAAGATTATTCCTGGTTGATACCTTTTTTCTGGTGTTGAGGCAGTGGCGCTTATATGTGAGAGCTTGATCTAGTGTTACCCCGAGGTTGTTGTTATCCGCACCACACTATATTCATCTGTCTCCTTGCCTCCCTGGTGCGAAGGTGGAAGGCGCACACTTGAGTTTTTGCTGGATTAGGTCGGAGGAAATTATGCTCGTAGTAGGTGGCCAGGTCGTTCAAAGCATTTGTGAGTTTTTCCTCTACCTCACGAAAACTATTTCCTTGGGCTGCTAGCGCTGTGTCATCTGCATAGATAAACTGCCTTATCTCTCACCGTATGGGTTGATCATTGGTATAGATATTGTACAGTAATGGAGCCAGCACACTGTCTTGCGGAAGTCCGTTCCTCTGTAAGCGCCATCTACTATTTTTCCCTAAGAGGCTGACAAAGAAACGGCGATTTTGGAGGAAGCCTTCAATAATCGACGCAGAACAAGCTCTGGCTTTAGACCAGGGAAATCTTGTGGCGGACAAGTCCTGAACCATGTTCAATACATCGAGGAGAAGAAGATCACGATACGGTCAATCATGGAAAATTGCTATGCAAACTATATGAGATAACAAATGACTTCCACACCACGTCGCGCCACAAGATTTCCCTGGTCTAAAGCCAGCTTGTTCTGGTATTAATTTCTCATCGATAGTCGCTGAGATTCTGTTCAAAATCATTCGCTCCATTAGCTTAGAAGTCTGGCATAGAAAGGAGACTGGTCGGAAGTTTTTAGGCTCATTTGGCTCTTTCCCAGGCTTTAGGAGAGCAATGACCCGGGCTTGTCTCCATATCTTTCGCATCTTGAATGTAGTGATACACTTCAGTAGCGTAACTAGAAATTTCGTCCCCCCCCGCAATTTTTTCTTGGGGCCCCCTCGGCGCCCTTGTATTATAGAGCTTTTCCTTTTTAGGACCCCTCTTGGCAGCCACTGAAGTGTTTTTGGGCCAATGTTCTTAATATGTTCCGCTCTGATATCATCTAGACCCGCCGCCCGCTTTGTTTGTTTTCATGGCGGCAATTGCTTTAGTAAGTTCTTCGAATGGGATTCGAAAAGAGTCGACTTCCTCTGCTATGTTTCGAGTTATCCTAGCTTTGTTGTTTTTCCTCGGAGGTTTGCCATTAAGGAGCAGCTGGGTGGCCACCTGGTCGGCGGTGACCACGCTGAAGTTCAGTGGTGCACTAGTGGGGTCTCCATTGAGGTTTTTCAGTGTGCGCCAAGCTCGCCTGCTATTTTGTTTCATGTCCAGCTCCTCCAGCAGCGCTGTCCATTTTGCTTTTCTACTTTCGGTAATTGTCGCCATTAGCATTTCGCCGGCTGCGATGGCTTCCTCCGAGAAAGGATCATCTTGGTAATGTTGCCTATACTTATCCAGCAGCTCACTATCCGATGCCCTCAGCCCTGGTATGAATTCAGTCCTACATCCCCTCGTTATGAACCTTCTTAATATTCGTTTTACGATGTCCACGAAATCCTCATAGTTTTTCGATGTCGGTGTAATTTGTGTGAGAGCTCTGTCCAGTTCTGCCTTGTATGGGTGCCATATCGCTTTTTTGAAGTTAAACCGTCTCTTGAAAGGTACAGTCTGGGGTGTGACTAAAGCTTCAGTAAAGCATATAATTGGCCGGTGTTGTGACTTAGGTATGGGTTGGCTGACTATTTTCCTGCATTGGGCTTCGATATTCTTGGATACAAATGTTGTCGGGGTTATATCCTCTTCTCCATCGGCTGGTTGTTTTGGGTCGTGGATTAGCGTCATATTATTAGTTTCTGCCCATTGTTCTAGAGCTTCGCCGTTATTATCAGTCACACTATAGCCCCAGCCAGTGCTGTGACAGTTAAAGTCACCCATCATGTTTGCTGGTCCCTAAAGTTGTGTGGCTCTTCGAATTTGAAATCCGCATTGGGTGATGGTTTGTACACAGATGTTACAGAGAAACTGGGGGGTCTCAATTGTCAATACTTCGATGTCATTGTTTTCCAACAATTCAGCGGATAGCTCGTTGGTCTCTCGAGTATCAATTGCATTCCCTCTATCTTTGTGCGCCGACTTGCCATTGCGCGATGTGTTTCTTGAACTAATAGTATGTCGCAGTTCATTTCTCTGCACAGGTGACCAAGCAAAATTTCTTTCTGACTTGTTATTGCCTCGATGTTAATCGAGATCGTTACCAGGTTGGTTTCCCTTTTTATTTTTCGCTGAGCCGGTGTTGGATTGGCCGTTGAGACATGTTCAACGTTTCTAGGGGGCGCCCGATTACTTGTGGAGGCTCCTTCCTTGTCCCCCGTTTCGAAGTAAAATGATGCTGTTACAGTATACATGCTATCGAATGCTTTGATGACATCTGTATAAACCTCACAAGCTTCATCTTAAAATCGACTTATCTTTAGGCCAAACCAAAAATCACAATGTCGTATCGTAATTAATTTTTTCTCGTTGCAAGTCGTAATCGCGACGCGATTTTCTCATCATCAACTCCCGTTCGTGAAAAAAACGTAAATAAATAAATTGGAACGTCCAACGATATAAGCGTGTTTCTGTCGCTTTATCTAATACTTTGATCCGGAGATAATTTTTACGTAACGCGTAAAGTGGAGCGCAACGATCCCGATTTAATCTTTAAAGTAAACAAACAACATCGTACCGACGGAGTTTACTTTTCAATTTATATTTACTAATAATGGATTGCTCTCCGATGATAACATTGTGGATGGATATCTTTCCTCTGGTGAGAGGTTGTTGTTATTTTTTAAGTTTTATTGACAAAGTGGAATTTATTTAAAGTATGACGACTGAATGTACTTATTTATTGATTTTTAAATTTAAATTGAACCTCTTTTCCCCATTTGGTGTGTAGAGAAAATATTCTCAGTGTGAAATAAGGGTTTATGGAAAATCTATTAAAGATCCCTTAGAAATTGGCGCAGAGGCACACACAATAACAAGATTACACGAATAAATCCATTTCTTCTTTTTTAAATTATCGGCTCTTGATGTTGGATCAATCCGATCGTTAGTAGAAAAATGCAACGAATACAACGAACCACTACACCTTGCTTTCGTTGACTATAATAAGGGGTTCGATTCCGTAGAACTGTGGGCTACCTTCGAAGCCTTAAACAATGCAAGAGCTGATTCGAGATATAAAGATCTATTGAAAAATATATATAACAACGCAACGTCAATAATAAAAATAGCAGAAGATATAGAAACTAATAGATTTCCAATAAAAAGAGGAGTTAAGCAGGGTGACACCATCTCTCCAAAGTTGTTCACTCTTGCATTAGAAGACGTTTTCAAGACAATAGAATGGGACAAAAAGGGCATAAGAATTGACGGGAAATATCTAAACCATCTTCGCTTTGCGGATGATGTTATGCTTATTAGTCAGGAGGTCGGTGATTTACAGGAAATTTTGGAAGAGCTCATAATGGCCTCAGAAAAAATAGGGCTAACCATGAACCTAAGTAAAACAAAAATCATGACTGCAGTTGATAATATTGTTATGCGCCTCGGCAATCAGGTCATAGAAAAAGTTGAAGATTACGTCTATAAAACACAAACAAATAAAAGTCGAAAGTCAACCAACGAACGTATATTTCTAACTAACTCTTTCATTTTCATTCCGTACTCATTCCCAACACCTTATCGTGATTTTGTTTTTGTTATCTCGGAGGTAGTCTAAACATTGATCGGCAACTTTTCTGATGATTCAAGACTGTTGAGACTTTTCGCGTTGCTTGATTCCATGACTTTACAGTCGGCCGCGCTACCGTCATCCACGTCCCTGTGGACCCATTCATCCTAAATAAGAGTACATATCAATTACTTTTAAATCAAAGCTATTAACCATATTTACATAACGTCTAAATAGAGGTACATATTTTTTTTTTAATTATTTTCTGCTTTTCTCGTCGGCGATCTCTGAAATGCAAGGAATAATATTGATGCATCAATAACATTAATAAATAGTAAATAAGGCCACTAAACAATTCAAGGAAATGGAAACATGTTCAAAGCACAGTAAATATTTACAAATACCCAAATACAAGAAATTAAAATCCTACAAACATCTTTTATAGGTATATAAGTTATTTTTCGTTGTGAGTACTCATATCATCGTTTTCTGATTCCACGTCGGATTCAGAGCTAACTTGTACGTTGAAAGCTTTCATTTTATCAATTGGAACTACCCCTTGATACTTCCTCTGCGATCGAGAAGATCCGCGGGGGTCCTCAATAACGTATCGATCATGATCTAATCTTTTGATTACAACGTAGGGCCCATTATATTTGGGAAGTAACTTTTTACTTTTCCCGTCGTTATTCGTAAGAACCGATCGTATCAGTACCTGGTCACCAACATTAAATTGCTTTTGTCGTGATCGGCGAGCATCGTAGCGCGCCTTTTGCTTGGCTTGCACCTGATCTAGGTGAGCTTTTACGTTAGCTCGTGTGCACTCCAGGTTACTGTCTTGTAGTGGTTCCAAACTTACTTCGTTGTCGAGGATTGCATTAGCAACTCCCCTTGGTGAATACCCAAAGAACAGTTCGTAAGGGGATTTGCCCGTAGCTAAATTCTTCGTTGAATTTAGTCCCCATCTTATTTTTGACACATTCACCTCCCATTGCTCTTCATTTTCCGTTGATGAAGCTAATGCTGCCAAGATGGTCCTATTATACCGTTCTACTTGTCCGTTCGCCCTTGGGGTTGCAGTAGCATTCAAGACATTGTGATATTTTTCAAACTCCTTGGACGTATAGCAACTTCCACGATCCGTAATTATTCGCCGTGGAACGCCAAAGTTATCAACCACGCTGTCAAAGAACGCAATCAATGGTACAGTTTTTGTTATTTTTACGGCCTTCATGAATACAAATTTTATGAATGAGTCAACAATAACAATTAAATACTGATTCTTCTGTCTTGAAGCCACAAATGGACCCAAATGGTCGATATGTAGGGTATCAAATGGACAAGCTACCTTGTCAATAGGATGTAAGTGGCCAGAACGTTTGCCTCCAGGATCCTTATTGTACAAACAAGGAAGGCAAGCTGCTATAAACTTCTTGGTATACTTTCTTTGGCCTGCAAACCAATAAATCTTGCTTATTGCTGATAACGTCTTCTCAACCGACAAATGTCCATTACCATCGTGGAAATGCAATAATACCTGTCGCCTTGCAACCTTCGGTACTATCCACCTTTTACCTTCGGGAGTGATTTTATATAATCGTTCGTTTTCTAGACAATATTCCTTGTGAATTTGCTTTTCTTCCTTGTCGGACGGTTTTTCATTGAGAACGCTTATCAGATATTTGCATCCATCAGTTGTGCATGAAGGACCCAATCGTCGCTTGAAATATTTACTTGTGACACTTGGACATTTGATTCTGCTGAATCTGTTATTGGATTCCGACTCAGAGCATCAGCATGTGCCATTTTTAAACCAGGACGATATTCAACCTCAAACGTAAACTCTTGAATGGATAACCACCACCGCCCTATTCTTGGCACTAAATCTCGTTTACTGAGAGTACTCCTAACCGCACTGCAATCAGTAATGACCTTGAAGTGAATGCCTACTAAATATACCCTAAAATGTTTTAGAGTATCAACCACAGCTATAGTCTCGAGCTCAAATGAATGGTATCTTTGTTCTTCCTTACTGGTCTGCCTTGAATAATACATAACAGGTTTAAGTTTCCCTTCATGTTCCTGTAAAAGAATGCCACCGATTCCCCATTTTGAAGCATCAGTATGAACTTCTGTCCGTAATTTTGGATCATAAATTGCTAAAAGCGGACGTGTAATTAATCTTTCCTTCAGAGCCTCGAATGCTGTACGCTGTTCGTTTTCCCACGTGAAGGCTACATCCTTCTTAGTTAGCATAGTTAAAGGACGAGCTATCGTGGCGAAATCCTTCACATATCTGCGGAAATAGCTTGCCAGTCCCAAAAATTGACGTATTTTGTGCACATCAGTTGGCACAGGGTAGTTTCGAACGGCTTCTATTTTCCGGATTCCTGGCTGAACTCCTTGTCGAGAAATTTCGTGTCCAAGATATTCGACTTTTCTCAGGAAAAATTGGCATTTAGAGAGACGTAACGTTAGCCCAGCTGTTTTAATCGACTTTAATACTTCCTCAAGTAGTTCTAAGCCACTATCAAAATCTTTTGATGGTATTAATATGTCGTCCATGTAGGCTGTAACATTTCCGTATCGTAAATTGCCCAATATTTTATTTACTGTACGTTGAAATATTGCCGGAGCATTGCACAGTCCAAAGGGCACCCGCAAGTATTCGTAATGCCCATCAGGCGTTATAAAAGCTGTTTTGGATATGGAAGATTCTTCCATTGGTATTTGATGATATCCACTTGCCAGGTCTAAACTTGTGAAAAACTGACAACCCTTAAGTTTTTCCAAAAAATCGTCTGCGTGTGGCAGTGGAAATCTGTCCTTAATAGTCTTAGAGTTTAAAGATCGATAATCAACACACATACGCATTGTACCATTTTTTTTTTAACTAATAAAATTGGACTTGAGTATGGTGATTCTGATTCTCTGACTATTTCGTTTTGTAATAAATCATCTACTATATTTCTGACTTCTTCACGTTCTTTATGAGAAAGTCTATAGGGCCTGTAAACTACCGGCCTATCATCAGTGAGATGAATAGACATCTTTAGAACATCTGTTTTACCTAATTCGGACGTATTTTGAGCAAAGCAACATCTAAATGTAAGATACATTAATTAAGTCTGTAGGGCGTAACCGTTTATTTCCTATCTTTATTAAAATAGCTATGGATTTTATCACTTATTTGTCGTAACTTTGTCAAAGTATCAAAAATTGATAAAACTAAACAAATCGAAAAATTAATAATAATCAATCAATAAGACAAGTACTTACAGTTATAAAAATAAATAAATGATAGCTGTATTGCAAAACAAAAGTCAGGATTCGAGATCTGAGATGACACGTCATTACATACCTGAAAAGAATAAAATATCCTTGAGCAACTATTTTACCTTTTAAAAATAAAATTGTATTATAAGGCCTTTGACAAGATGATAGTATAAACTAGTATAAATACATCATCCTTTCATAGAGACTAACATCCTTCATTTTATGACACCAGCCGGCCTTATTCTATTTTACAGTTAGAGGAAAATCTTAAACAACGGGTGTCTCATTTAAGTAAAATAATTAACAATCAAACAAAAACACAGTGTTGATGTGGCGGTGCCCAAAAATCCTCAATAACCACCCCACATACAACACACTAGGTATCGGCCAGGTACCCAGTACACAAAAACAAACCTGGCGCTACCAGGAGGCTCTAGAGCAAAACGGCCACTTCACTAATTAGCGTTATTTAACGTGCCAAAAGCATCGGCTCACTCACAATCAGCACGGAAGGATGCGCCTATTTATATTATATCATAAATTCGATATAGTTTTAATATCTAATTGTTTATGACTTAATAAAGAAAGTTATAGGTAAAATAATGCTCTGTGAGAACTCTCACCTTGTATTTTCCTTTAATTATTCGGCAAAGCACAAATAATATCCAGTCACGATACACCCACAAAAGTAGACACTCGATAAAATACCGACGAACTGATCTAAATGAAATATTGACAAAAGATATTTAGAGCGTTATGCCTATTAACGATATTTCGTCAGCTTCGCATCTAAACAAAAACACCATTAAGGTCTTATTTATGTCACTTCAGCAACTGGAGCCTAAACATTGAACCAGCGTTATCTCGGTCGGTATTAAATGTTCTCTTTGTGTCTTGATGGTGCAAATAAATTTATTGAAAATGAAATATGGTAAAATAAAACTTACGTTTCACATAAAGGAATTAATCAAGTCAAGCAAACGATTAGCTTGATCATCCGTAAGATTTGTGTTATACAATAAGTCAGTCAAATTGAACAAGCTTTTTACGTTGGTTTGAACAATTAAATTAGAAATATTTGGACAATTCGTTTTGTCCTCAAAACATTGCACAGATCTTACTAATATTTGTTTCGTACTCACCTCGAATTCTTGCTCAGAAACGTTGGTAATAGTGACGTAACCGCCTTCAGCCTGGGTTATACATTCTCCGACAAAGTGCTCCCTGCCAGGTACTGCTCGTAGATTACCAGGAACGTACACTTCGCCAGTAAAACTGTGGCGGGAGGTAAGGGCGATCATGACTGTAGTTTGAGGTGGTACAATGACGTTTTCTCTAGCCCACAAAGGTATTTTCCTTGCTTCTAGATGTAACACTTCGTTGAGGTCGTCATCGGGTGTTAGAATTCTTACATTATCGTTGGCAACAATCATGATAACATTTGGTAAATTTAAGAAGGGTTGACCTATCATAATTGGTATTGTTTGTACCCTATCGGGTACGACCAAAGCCCGTACAGTCGCCTTTGCCCTGCCAACACAAATATTAACCTCAACTTCGCCTAGAACATCTATGATTGAAGCACCGTAGCCGGTTATCGTTACCTTGCTAGGGTACAGCGTAAGTGCGAGTTCTTTCGAAAAACATTCCCTAATTAATACAGCACCGCAACCAGTGTCGACGTAAGCTTGGGTTGGCTTTTCGTTCACCAAACAATTAAAAAAATACGTTCCATTCTGGTCGTGGTTCTTGGACGTAATAAAATTGGCTTGCTTTCGTTGGCAATCCTTTTCTAAATGACCCAACCTATTGCATTTTGTACATACTAGTTTAGGCTTCGGACATTTATTGGCAAAATGTCCTTCTTGTTTACAGTTGTAGCATTTTTGTTCTTCATCTACGTGAAACTTCGTTTTTTTGTTGGGAATTTCTGATCCCTTTCTATTTTCAGGGTGAAAACGTTTTCGAAAATGTCTTGGCGCTTCAAAAACGTGATATGTGTTTTCAGATCTTAGTGACGACAAGTATTCGGCGTACAAAGCGTCTGGTGAGTCATATCTTCCAGCACGGGCTCCCACTTGGATTGTAGCATCTCCTATGCCATCAATAATTAGTGAAACAGCATTCTTGTTACTTATCTCGCATGCATTTATAAGATCCATCTTCTGGAAATAGTACTCTTCCCAGCTTTCGTTAGCCATTTTGCGCCTATTTAACAATTTTCGCAAAGCATTTGCATAATCTTGGTGCTCTGGAAAAGTTTTAAGCAACAAAACCTTCCATTCCTTCCATGACATATCATAACTGGTCAAGTTGTCATACCAATTTCGAGCCAATCCACTTAGGCGACCTTGCATATGAAATGCCATGGTGAAGTCATCCCAGTTATTTATCTTGCCAAGTTGTTCAATTTTTTCTATCCATTTTGCGCAGCTGAGATTTGGATTGCCAGGTGTGAAATGTGGAATGCAGTCAGGTTTTATTGATATCTTGCTCGGACCAGGGTTTTGCGTCGAACTGTGCTCTATTAGTTTTTCTACCAATTTTTCTAAACGTTTTATCGTATCTTGTGATGATGTTGGTGGTGTTAAGCTTCGCTCTGATGTAGGTTGATTGGAAGAAACTACTTCAAACTTCAACTCTAGAACTAACGTGTGGGTTATAACGTGGACGTGAACTGCGTTTTCCCCTCCTTTTATAATCGTAGTGCTCATCGGAGCTCGAACTTGAACTCGTTGAACTCGAGCGTGATCGCCCCATGGTCAAAACTAATTTTAAATTAATATAAACTAATCAATCCAAAATAAATAACTAATAATGCCTTGAAAGGAAATAATAATAATAAAAATAAAACAAGTAACAAGTACCCCTTTTGATACGTTAAAAGGGTGCTGATCGTAAAAATAATAGATGCGATTAGTATGCTTAGTTTATACGTTAACTAAACAAATCCTTTAATTATTCAACTTAAAGTCAATAATATTGCATAATATTGCAGTACTTACAATAATAATGTATTCATTCCAAAATTTCAAGACAATTTATCACTACTAGATAGACTAAAAACAACTCAACGGTCTGGGCAACCCAATTTTTACGTTAATTAAGCACCAAACCTAATGACAACTGAGCACTTTAACTATTACAACAAAACAACCTTAATTTTTACGTTAATTAAGGGTGAACACAACACACAACAACTGAGTACTTAATTAAAACACGCACAGTTTTTTTTTTTAAATCACAATACATAAAAAAAACAAACAAACTCGAAGTCTATTAGTCGACGAGAGGCGAGAATTATCTCACCGCTGCACTATAAAACACAAACAAATAAAAATCGAAAGTCAACCAACGAACGTATATTTCTAACTAACTCTTTCATTTTCATTCCGTACTCATTCCCAACACCTTATCGTGATTTTGTTTTTGTTATCTCGGAGGTAGTCTAAACATTGATCGGCAACTTTTCTGATGATTCAAGACTGTTGGGACTTTTCGCGTTGCTTGATTCCATGACTTTACACGTCTACCTGGGACATATTGTTAAATTGGGTAAGGAAAATCAAACCGCCGAAATAACAGACGAGTCCGACAAACATGGGCAGCTAAGGTAAACTGTCACATATACTAAAGGATAAAAATATTCCAATTAACTTGTGTTCAATACCTGTATACTCCCCGTTATGACTTACGGAATGGAAACAACTACGTTTACCATCAAATCAGCTAATACACTTAGAACAACGCAAAGGGCCATCGAACGAGGACTTATGGCCGTATTCACCGTCTACCGATAAGCGAAGCTTAAGGCTTAAGCTCGCTTAACGCTTAAATTTTGTATGTTCCGTAACCACAAACACCTTTAAGCTCGCTTAAAATTAAGCCGACAAATTTCACGGCTTAAATTTTGAAAGCCAGGCTTATTTTAGACACACTTTATCTGATACCCTCACCTTCTTGATATTTTACAGTTTTGCGTGCACTTCTTGCCATTTATTTGATTTTGAATTAGCAACAATAGATTAGCTGCTTCAATTTTGTGGAATTGTTGAAGAAAGTGTGAGTATACTTAAATTATGGAAATTGAAGATGATATTGTACTGGAAGACGACATGGACATTTTAGATGTTATCGACTTTGGATTTCCACGAAGGATTTTTAGGAGGCCCAACTACTTTGAGGAGATGGACGATATGGCATTTTACAGAAGATTTAGATTGATGAAGCATACAACACTATACGTACTGAAGCTCATAGAAGATACTTTAGAATTTGAAAATGATTTGTAATAAAACCTTTTAATTAACTTTTTGACCTTTTTAAGAAGATGTATATTTTTAGGAATAATAGCATATCATCGATGAATCAACTTTTCACTGCCCTTATATTTTATGCAAGTGATGGACATCAAATAAATATAGGCGACTTTATGAAAATGGATCAAAGCACTGTATCTAGGGTTGTAAAAAAAGTCTCACAATCTATTGCTGGTAAAAGAAATTTATTCATGCAACACATGAAGAGAAAATATCATACAGTTGCCCGTTTTCCACGTGTAATTGGTTTAGTTAAGTTGATTATTAGGTTAATTTGGTTTTATACTAAATTGGCTTTTAAGTAGGTATACTTTTAATTTTTTGATAAACTTGAGTTGGTTTGTCTGTACAAAGCTCTGGAATAGATCGTAAACAGGACCAATAGAAATTGGCTATAACCTGAATTCAATTCATTCTATAGGTGGTGAAGATGGAGAGATATTTCGAAATAGGAAATCATATTTCTCTATCAATGTACAGGTCGTATGTGATAGTGACCTAAAAATAATGAATATCGTATCCAGGTGGCCAGGGTCAGTCCATGACGCTACTATTTTTCACCATTCTCGGCTGAGGACAAGGTTTGAGGCTGTGGAATTTGACACAGGAATCCTTCTAGGTATGTACTTAGTTAAAGGTACCAATGAATATTACTTTGAAACATTCAGTCAGGTCAGTGCTATATTTTCCCTTTTCTAAAGAAAAGCTAAGAGTATTTGTTTTGTGTTCTAAAAACAGCAAACAATTTTGTAACTGTCAGAGCCTTATTACAATAAGCATTTAATAGATATATTACCATTTTATAATATTTCTAGGTGATAGTGGATATCCCTTAAAACCCTATTTACTTACACCACTAGCTAATCCTAACACAAGGGCTCAACAACTCTACAATGAGTCTCATATTCGCACTAGAAATGGAATTGAAAGAACCATAGGTGTATGGAAGCGACGATTTCCTTGAAAACAATTTTGATATCCAATACTTCAGAACACGTGACCCAACTTTTTACAGTGAACGCTCCAGGCCCTCGTTTCTGGACGTGGCGATCACTCGGGGAATGACTGGCGTCTCGGCGCCTAAAGTCAGAAGTGACTTGAACTCGGATAACCTTCCAATCAAGATGAACCTAACAGGAGTTAGGCGGCCGGAAGCCTATGGAACTCGCATTCCATATAAAAATCTTGATTGGAGGATGTTCCGGGATAGACTAAGCGAGATAACAGTCATTCCCAAACAGATCGAGAGCGTCCAGGAACTTGAGACTGAAGTGAACACGCTAACTCATAACATCCAGCACGTCAGGGACGCCTTATGTCAAGTAGTCAGGAAGAAGTCCTTCGTAGAGACCCTTCCTGACGAAATCCTAAACCTGATAAACTTCCGGAACTGTATTCGGCGCAGATGGCAGAGAAATCGCGCCGCAAACGACAGGCGAAGAGTCAACGCTCTGACGGAGCAAATAAAGAAGAACATCCGCAATCACAGAGACGCGGATGGACAAAGTTTGTCAATGAGCTCGGTACGGAAGACGGCTCACTGTGGAAACTGGCAAGACAGATCCGCAGTGCCCAGGCTCCAATGCCTGCAATAAGGCACAACGGTATAGACATCCTGGATGATCCGGGGAAAGCCGGGGCATTCGCGGATTTTCTTGCCGGCGTACACGGTGATATCCCTGACTCCGTGCCATTGCACGAGCTTATTACCGAACAAATTTCGCCTTTTTTAGGTAAGGCATTCCCTATACCGCCCTCTGTGATGGATAAGCTTCTTGTGAGCCCGTCAGAGATACGTAGGGCTATCTGCCATCTGCCAAAGAATGAGGCTCCGGGACCAGATCAAATCTCTTACCTCATCCTTAAGAACCTTCCTCAAAAATCCCTTATACACTACATGCAGATTATGAACGCCGTCCTTCGCTTGCAACACTTCCCTAGTCCCTGGAAGGTTGCGCATGTAGTACTGTTCCCGAAACCCGGGAAAGATCCGAAACTGACAACTTCGTATAGACCCATTTCATTACTAAACACACTGAGCAAGCTCACTGAGAAGCTCTTGCTGTCCAGGATCAGTGGAGTGGCCTCGGACCTTCATATACTGCCACAGGAGCAGTTCGGCTTTCGCAGCGGGCATAGTACTAATATGCTCGCTGCGAAAATCGTGCAAGATATATATGAGGGGTTCAATATGGAGCATTTCACCGCTCTACTGTTACTGGACATCGAGAGAGCTTTTGACCGGGTGTGGCACAACGGCCTGCTGCATAAGCTCTTTATAGAGCATCAATTCCCGCTCCATATTGCAGCACTGATTGCGTCATACCTGACCGGACGCACCTTCTCAGTGCGCATGAATGGGACCTTCTCAGTTATGAAGCAAATCAGGGCAGGGGTTCCCCAAGGAACAGTGCTGTCTCCGCAACTTTTTAGTTACTTCATAGCAGATCTCCCGTCTCATCCTGATACCTCCTTGGCACTATATGCCGACGACACTGCCCTCTATTCCCAATCCCCTATAGCGCAGGAAGCAGTTGATAACCTTAGCGCCCATATGGAGCGCATACTAACATATTTCAATACATGGAAAATACGGCTAAACGCCTCAAAAACTGAATTAGCCGTGTTTACCAGAAAATACCGCAACACAGAAGTAGTGCCAATGACAATAAATAACACCTCCATCCCTCCTAAATCCGATATAAAATATCTAGGAATCCACCTTGACAAGCGGCTCAACTTTCACAGGCACATCGCTCATATTCAAAATAAAAACCATATGATTCTTGACAAGTTGAAGCCGCTTGTCAGGAGTGGCTCCTTTTTGAGTCCCCGAAACAAGGTCATGCTGTATAGATCCATCACTAGGCCAATCCTGCTATATGGAGCGCCGGTTTGGAGCTCTATCACGGATTACAAACTTAAAAAAGTGCAAGTTATGCAAAATAGCTACTTAAAAGCGGCCTTCTCAGCGGGTCCGTATGCTAGGATCCGGGACTTGCATGCAATGGCTCAAATTGAATATGTCAGAGAATACGTCGACAAAATGGCGTGCAAGTTCTTCGGTTATAGCATACGCGGCTCGCCAAGAACCGCCAACATCGCAGACTTGAGATATAATCTGCAGGGTGGACCCAAACACGGCCCGATAGACAAAAGAACAACAATTTTCTATCTGGAACCTAGACCGCCATAGTGATGGATCTATTCCCATCCTGCATCCCTAAAATATCCTGTCAAAGTCACCCCTTTCTGTGCCCTAAATGCATTTCGATAAAACGAAAGTATTGGGAGCACAGAAGTTTCCACCGTCCCATCCATCGAGTATATCCCAAAGCGGGCCCCTCCACTCCTCCGAGAAGCGAGGTGGGTGGGGCTTACTAAGGTACCTATACAACGCTTATATAAGGCTTGATCCAACGTCGCGAAAACACTTATATCGCTACGTTCATGCTGCTTCCTGCCTCCATGTTCCGGCAGGCAAAGTGCGGTTACATATAATCGAGTGCATTCTAATATGCAGTTGCAGTTCTCACCGCATTAAGACTATTCATTTAGTCTTCCACCTATAATACTGTGTGTGTGTCTTGTATGTCTTGTGTGTTGCATGTTCAAGCCAAAGAAACGAGCAATGGGGTTTTTCAAACTGCTTTTCCCCATGTCAACCTTCCCCCACCATTCTTCTTTCTCCCTTGAAAACAAGTCACCAGTTTCCATTGCCAGTCGTTGATAATGAATAACTTAAATACTCTTGAAGGGCACCAAGCGCGCCCAAGTAAGATGAACTGATTAGCAAAGTTCCACTATAAACTGCTTAAAACATGATCTGGATATAATATCGGTCCACAGAGTTTGGTAATGTGTGCTGGGAGGCTTCAGTAGCATTTAGTTAAGTGCACGTCGCCCTCTCATGTACATATATACATAGCTAGCTTTAGGTCATGTATACTAGTTTTATAAGTGTATAAATCTCTGTAAATTGTGTAAATAAATGTGATGATGATGATGATGACGATTTCCTTGTCTTTCCTATGGATTAAGATGCAAACTTGAAACCGGTTTAGTGATAGTGGTAGCTACAGCTATACTTCATAATATTGCTCGAGAAATGCATGATGGTGATCCCCCACCTCCAGAGGGCATTAATTTGGAAGAATTGGATTATTTAATCCAACAAGTAGACATACCTCCAATTAATCCACAAGCAGATGTCTTGTATAATTCTAGAAATGATATTATAAACAATTATTTTGCAAATCTGCAATAAAAACAATTTTAAGTAAAATAATAGGTGTTTAAATGCATGACTTTTGCTAATTTGTAGATAAACATATTTATTGTGTTCTTTTCCTTCTACAAACTAAATACATATATACATATATACATAATAAAGAAAATGTTCTAAGCATAGGTATACCTATTTTAAGCACAAAAACATTTTTTTTTAACTTAACTTTTAAGAAAAAATAATTTGCACCAAAGCTGAAATAATTATAATTAAATTTCAACTTGTGCCTTCTGTCTTTGTGATTCTATTTGAAGAATTTCAATCTCCAATTGCCGTTTTTTTATATTAAGTGCATGTTCATCCTTTGCATCTTTCAGCTGGTTCTCAATAGGAGCAAGTCTTTTATCTAACAAGAGGTCATATTTCTTTGCGATATCTGAAGATGTCAAAGCTCTTATAGTTGCTGTTGGTCTTCTTCGGTTACTTTTTTTCGGAATACCGTTTCTCATTGCAAAGTTATAAAGTTTTATGTACCGTTGCTCTAAATTTCCACTTTATCGTAAATAATGGAAGTGTAAGAAAATAAAATATACTCTATTTCGAAATGGTGCGGAGTAATAAAACCTACTTATAAATGCAAAACGCTAACAGAGTGGTCAAATAAATTTTTGTGATTTCTAAATATTTAGCCACAGCTGTTATAGCCTGCTGTATTATATTTTAACCATTCCACCCTGTTTTGTATGGCAATCCCGCTGCAAACAATAGGCTTTATTAGCAAAGGAGCCATTTTCTACCTGCAGTAGCGTACGTTTGGGTATTTAATTTAAAATACCTGTTTTACCTAAGTACTTTTATTTATTCACTTATTTATGTATATTCAAAAACAGTTAGTATTACTGTAACATTTTATCACATATAATATTTATATAATAAGGTATAAGAATTGCGATTTTGTGTAAACAGTTATGTAGAGAACTATGGTATATCATTTTCGTCGTCAGAAAAATCCGTCGAATCTTCGTCATGTTCCAAGGATATAATTAAAGGCTCTACAATTAGGTCAATTAAATGGTCTAGTTTCCACATTTTTTCTTCTTCTTTTATAACATGCTCAATACACTTACGCCTTGACTTACGCCATTTTTCAGAATCGACATTTTTTAAAGATTCCTCAAAGACAATTTTAACATCTTTCATTTTAAACATCGTGTTTCTTCTTGCTACATAACTTTTTACTTGGGCCCAAACAAGTTCAATGGAATTTAATTCGCAATGATACGGAGGCAGATGAAGAATAGTAATATTTCGTTTCTGTGCAATTTTGTCAACTACATACTCGGTGAAACGAGCTTTATTTGAGGACACTATGGACAACAGTTCCTTTTTCACCATACTTTCATCAAATGGTATGTTATTCTGTCTAAACCACTGAATAATATCCGCTTTTCTCCATGAATTAGTTGGTATTCTGTCAACTTTTCTGGAATGATAACTCGCATTGTCCATCACTATCACATAATTAGGTGGAATGAGATCTAACATTTGTTCAAAATATTCTTCGAACACATCGCCATTCATGTCTTCATGGTAATCGCCAGAATGATTTGACTCAAACATTAACAAACCGCCTCAACAAAACCATCAACACTTCCAAGGTGTGTAATAATCAGTCTCTTTCCTTTCCCAGATGGTGGTTTTAGTCCGGTGGACCAGCCTTCTAAGAATGCTTGACGAAAACTTGAAATATTTTTGTCTTGCCAAATCTTCCCAACCGTATATCCTTCATTAAGCCATGTTTCGTCCAGATAATAAATCTTTCTATTCTCACTTTGAAACTGCTTTATCTGTCTTAAGTAATGTCTCCTCCAGCAAATAATTTCATCTTTTTCGATTAGGAGCGATTTTTTGCTTTGTTTTTCCCAGCTGAAATTCATTTGTTTTAAAGTTGTCCACAATTTCTTCCTGCTTATCGTTGGAGACATATTTTGGTCTTGCTTCAAGGCTCCTAAAATTTTGTCGATGGTTGGTATTTCCTTATTAAAATAAAAGGAATGTACTGTTCTTCTAATTATAAGTTTGTAGTCTTCATCGATAGGCACCGTCTTTCTTCCTGAAGATGGTATAGGTGGTTTTACAGCTCCACTTTTTCGTTCACACCTTAATTTATATATCGACGTTTTTGAAACACCCGTCATTTGCGAACACATTTCCACCACAGTATCAACGCTATACAGAGGATTTTGATGTTTGAGGGCGTCATATACATTAAGAATAATATTCTTTTCGTTAACAGAAAATGGACATTTGCTCGCTCGTTTCACTGGAGAGAAAACTGAATTAGCCATTTTAACTAAAACTATGAAATGAAACAAACACACTGTGTCTTCTTCGGAAGAACAAATATAACTGAAAAATTACACTTACTTAAACTTTAGGGTATGCATACAAAAAATCGTCAAATTTGAATGTTTACAGTAGTAATAAAAAAACCTAAGTGTGATAAATATAATGCTGGGAAAGTCCGAGTATTAGGACAGGTAAACGTTTAAAATATGTACGTATATGTATGTACGTAATTATGTACGCCTATGTATCAGCCATCAGAAAATATTTATTACTTCGCATAATTTCGAAATAGAGTATAGTTACAGTTTTTGGTGCTATGTGGAGAAAGACATAATTTACTGCATAGCTTGGAACACCGAAAAGATAATTAGTAAAACAGGACATAGAAAAAAAAATTAACCTTACTGTCTGTGCTGGACACATTCTTCTCAAAATCTTTAACAAGTAGAGGGGAACTAATAGGGGTTTCTAGTTGTTTTGGAGTGTACTTCTTCCAGTTTTCATATGAATTGTAGCTGTCAGTCTCGGCTATAGCACTAGTACTCTAAAAATCGATAACATGAAAGATCTATTTATATAATAAATTAGGTACTGCTGTACCCATATGAACACTGAAAATAAATACCTATTTAATTTTTTCAAAAAATTTTATGTAATAAAAATACACATCACTTTTAGATGCTTCTATTAGATTTTATTAGATTTCATTTTTATTGTATACACCTCGGTATAGACATTTATTAAACATCAAGTCATTTTGTAATAAGGATATAAGGCAATATAAGTGAAATCTTACTAGTAGTGGTGATGGCTCTTCAAAGACATACTCTATTTCATTTTCTTGATTAATAACCTGAACAGCAGCCATATCAGCATCATCATCAAATTAGTTCTCAAGACCAATTAAAGTTTTTTTGTTTAATATCGAGATGAGAATTTCATCAGTTTCATCTTTTTTTATTTTTGGAGGAGGTCCTCCACCTGTTAGTATAAGCTCCTTTTTTTCTTCTGATAATCTTTTTCTTAGCTCTTTTTTCTTGTTTTCGTAACATTTTTTCAAACATGTAGCACTTCTATATATAGTGCTACTCGATGATACATTGAAGTCTTTTTCGATCGATTCCCAGGCCTTAATTTTTTGAGTAGAAGACGCTCGGTCTGTTTTGTTGTCTTCCAATACAGCCCCGTATTTGTTCGCAATTATATGTATCAAGTGCACTTTTTCGGCATTTGTAAAATTCGGTACTCGGGCTATTGCAGCCTTTTCATCACAAGTTGAGCTCATGCTTTTGCCCTTGGTGTGACTGGCGAATAAATATTAATTAAAGCAAAATCGTTCAACACATACACTATTTTTATTGGAAAGACACAAGCGACGAAAATAAAGATTCGTGATTTGTCTCTGGAGTCTCTGGAAACCACAAAATATGTGCTGGAAACTGGAACAACCCGAACAATCTCAAAATTCGAATGAATTGAGGTTAGGTTGTGTTGTAACTTCTTCGTGAATTTGTGGTAGAATTTCAATGTTGCCAAATTTATTTAATGCTTAACAAAGCTGAGTTTGCTTTTCTGTGGTGCATAATAACTGAATTTAAGCCGAGTTCAAAAATCCAGCTTGGCTTAACAAAGCGTCGCTTAACCGATAAACGGAGAATACGGCCATAAGTCTTAGGGACCATATTACAAACACAGAAATTAGACAAAGAACTAAAGTCGAGGATATCATAACACGTATAGCCCAGTTAAAATGGAGCTGGGTTGGACATGTCGCCCGTCAGAATGAAACAAGGTGGACAAAACGCGTAATAAAATGGAGATCACGACTGCACAAAAGAAGTGTTGGTAGTCCGCAAAAACGTTGGCTAGATGATGTCAAAGAGAGGGTTGGTAGAGCTTGGCACCAGATAGCACAAGACAAAGAAGCATAGAAACTGGCAGGGCAGGCCTATGTTCAGGAGTGGACTGCGAAGAGTTGTTGAAAGAAGAAGCAGAAGAAGAAGATGTTGGCAAGCTGGCTAGACGTTCAGTCAGTCATTCGACTTCAACCCAAATTAACCCTGCTTAATCGAAAATATGGACAGACTTTTTGACCGCATGTCTACATATTATAAACACATCAATAATTTAACTAATTACGGCAGCTCAAAAAAAATATATTAACTTTAATAATACTCGGTCGGATTGGAATAAACCTAAAACAAATATTATTGATCCATAACCATCTATCCAGACTAAATAAATAAAAATGATCTAAAGGGAACGATAGACCAAGGCCGTCTGCCGCAACGCATGTTTAAAGCCTGGAGAAAGTTTGATGAATAACAAACGTCCGCCGAACGAAATTATCCAGATGAATATTTTTTCGTCTCTCATACGTGATCTCATTTCGACTGATTTTTACATCAACATGGCTTCGTAGCACAATGTGTCTTCGTAATTATTTGAGCACGAAGTATTTTTAGAGATTGCTTGTAATGTAAATGCACTCACGCGTACTGTTGCCGATGTAAATCTACCCTATTGCAGGCAGAAAATCTAACGTTTTTGGACCACTGTGGGTTAAAATTTAACCCACAGTGGTCCAAAAACGTTAGTAAATCTACCCTATTATTTTAGAGTATCTATAGACTCTGCTGTTATTACTCTACCCTATTCCCTATTACAAGCAGCAAATTTAATTTGCTGCTTGTAATAGGGTAGATTTACATCGGCAACAGTCACATCTGAGTGCATTTACATTACAAGCAATCTCCAAAAATAAACAGATTTTGTTTTGAAACGTAATAGGGGTTAAGTTAAGAATTATTTGCTTCATTTATGCATTATTTAAACCAATGGTTTTGCTAGATTTTGTTTATTTTTCTTGTTTTATACTAGCATTGAAAATGACTGCATTATCAAAATTCCAGTTGAAGATTGTATACACTATCGAAGGGCATTGTTAGCCTAACTCAAATCTGTTGAATCTCAACTAGTTCAAATTAGTATAAATCGGTCAATCGTGTAATAAGACGCATCAACATCAACACACCTACATTTACCAGTCCTCATTAAGATTGCAGTAAATTTATTTATTTATTTATTATTTATTTATTAAACATTTAAATCAGCGAATCGTATATGGATGGTATATATTGAATGTTGATACGTTTTAATATTATATGATTGATTTAATTTATATTTATTTGAACTAAATTAATTAATTATTAATGGCATACCTACATATACAGACCTCTCGATGGATGGTACCTTAGGCGTTTCTGGAGAACCACTTGGTTGCTTACAGAAACGAATATGCTAGACCTTGCTAAAATATTTTTAACGATGCAGTGTTGCCGCTTCTACTAAAAAGTAGAAGCAACTGTAAAATTTTAAATGGAGCACCCTGCATATTATTGCATATTTGGATTTTGCGGAAAATTCTAGACATATTTCATTAGTAATGTGCTATACCTATCTCCAACTGTTTTTGAAATATTGACCATTTACCAAGTTTGATAGCCTGTAAAATCCAAACGGCTAAAGATAGAGCAAAACGGTTTGCACTTTCCTATCTTAGTTTTTCATAAGCTTTCGTTTGACACTAACTTTAAATTTAACCAGAGGTTAAATTTAATCGGAATTTCCTGACCTCTGGTTAAATAAAAAATTAGTGTTAAACGATAGCTTATGAAAA
This sequence comes from Pissodes strobi, assembly GCA_016904865.1. NCBI lineage: Eukaryota > Metazoa > Arthropoda > Insecta > Coleoptera > Curculionidae > Pissodes > Pissodes strobi. The sequence continues at coordinate 108,715 of MU184250.1, read as the reverse complement.
ACCAAGATAGGAAAGTGCAATAATCATTTTGCCTTATCTTTAGCCGTTTAGATTTCACGGGCTGTCAAACCTAGTAAATGGTCGATTTTCAACTGTCAATATTTCAAAAACAGTTGGAGATAGGTATAGGACATCTTCTTCTTCTTTCTCAGCCATTTGATGTCCACTCCTGAACATAGGCCTCTTCCAATGATTTCCATGTTGATCTTTGCTGGGCGGTCTTGATCCAATTCTTTCCCGCATGTCGTTGGTTCTCATCTCTCCATCTCGCCTGTGGGCGTCCAACATTTCTCTTTGACTCTTGAGACGTTTTCCGTTTATGTTGACGTCTTTCTGCTTCCGGGATAGACACTTGAACACGTCCTCCAAAGCCAAGGTGAACAATTTCGGTTAGCAGCTTGTAGAAGATAGACAGCAGGCTGATGGGTCTGTAATTTTCCATGTTCGTATTGTCACCTTTTTTGAAGAGGAGAATGACCTCTGCATTTTTCCAGGAATTTGGAATCCTTTCTTCATCGAGGCATTTATGCAGTAGAATTAAGAGGGCTTATTTAAGTGTCTCCCCTACAAATCAAATAAAATCAAATATATTACAAGTTTACAGATTTACATCCTTACTCACGTCAACACAAGGTCATTTCAGCTAAGAAACATACACATAGTTAAAACACTAGTTCTATTAATAAATGAATACATTAAATACTAGGTTCAGTCCTTCTACATAAGCAACAATCACTGTTAAAAGACTTATTCGAATACAACACATATAATATTCATTAAAATCACTAAATACAATACATTACACAGATATCACAGGTTCATTCAGGAATTCATCCACAGAAAAACAAGCCTTTCTGATGAGATTCTTTTTCAGCTTAAGCCCAAACAAACGCTCAAGCAAGAGGTTCGTTGATTCATGTACTCTGTTGTGAAGGACTGGGCAGTAGTAATTCACAGATATGCGCGATCTAAGGAGCCTGTGAAACTGTACCCTAAGATCAGTTTCATGTCTGACATTATAAGAATGGTATGAGGCGTTTCTGTTATACATAGCTATGTTACCATATCCTGGTTTTTATGACAATAGATAAGACATTCATATATATAACTGCAAGGGAGGGTTAGAATATTGAGGTTAATATAACTTTCCTTGACGTCGTCCTTATAACCCTGTCCTGCTATGATACGTACCGCTTTTCTTTGCAATGCGAAGATGCGTTTGGCTTGCGGCGCATGACCCCATACAAGAATGGCGTAGCTGGCTACCGACTGAAAAACAGCATAAAGTCTGCAGAAGTACACTTCCCGGTACTATGCGGGCCAAATTTCTTAGGAGAAACAAGCTTCCCGAAAGTCGCCCAGCAACACAGGCCACATGGCGCTCAAACCTTAGTTCTGGCTCGAGGTGAACCCCCAGAAATCTCACGTTCGTTGGATTTTCAATATCAATCTCCCTCAGTCCAAACACTGTTTGTTTTTTCATTGTTAAGGGTAAGTTTGTTTGCTACAAACCACTCCTTAAGATCTCTCATCTCAGCACTCATTCTCTCAATCAAGCTCTCAACATCATCACCCTGTACCACCACTGATGTGTCATCGGCAAACAGTAAAACTTAGTATTAGGCACAGCTCGTTTGATGTCGTTAATGTAAAATAGGAACAACAAAGGCCCTAAAATTGACCCCTGCGGAACCCCATGAGACCATAATGCCTCAGTTTCTCCAGCAAGATCCCATGGGACACACAGTTGAAGGCCTTCGACAGGTCACAGGACGTAGCACTAACATACTGTCTCTCATCAAAAGCCTCCGATATGAACCCCAGGAGATCCAAAATAGCAAGGGTGGTAGATAAGTTCTTTCTGAATCCAAATTGACAATTGCAAAAGAGGTTATGTTCTTCAAAGAAATTATAAAGTTGGCACTTTAAAAGATATTCAAAAACCTTTGCAAATATAGGCAGAAGGGAAATGGGGCGGTAATTATTAGGGTCGTTCTTATCCCCTTTTTTATGGATTGGTATGACTTTAGCTTTTTTCAGACTAGAAGGAAAAACCTTTTTTCGAATACAGACATTTATTATTTTGGTAAGAGGCATTATTATGATATTCTTTAGAGATTTTATGATTTTACTATTTATACCATAGATGTCCTTGCTGCTCGTATTCTTCAGAGAGTCCATTGCATCTCTTACCTGATTGTATGTGACCTCCCCAAACTCAAAACACCGCCCAAGTAACCTTGGTGCCGGCATATACTCCTCAGGGTCCTTGGAAGCTTCAGGTAGATCTCCAACCAGTTTCTCCGCCATGCCAGCAAAGAAAGCATCAAACTCCTCAGCAGTCAATCTACTACCACTCACACCTCGCCTGCGGACACCCCGACACTCATTTACAACCTCCCAGGAGGTTTTAACAATACTGTTGGAATTTACAATGTAGTTTGTGTAGGCAGCTCCCTTGGCCTCCCTTATTTTGGCTTTATATTCATTTCTGGTCTGTCTGATCAGTTGACTCAATGTATGTGACGGATTATTTTGCTGAGATTCGCAAAGGATTTTGAGAGTTTCCCTCCTATTTTTTTTTTTAATTATTAAACCATTTAATCACATTATTTTTGTAAGATTTTTTTAATTTTTGAGAGGAAAGCAATTTTTTTATTTGATTTATTATTATGCTAAGGACGGTGTGAAGCAAGCTGTCCACACTCTCCTCCTGTAATGCAACAAAACTCCAATCCTGCTGGTCCAAGGCAGAATACAATCTATAAATTCCCATCCTGGTAATTGGTTGATACTTTTCACCAGATGTAATTGGTGTCAACGGAGTAATATCTACGCTCAGGTCCAATGCTAGATGGTCCGAGAGGGCCGGGTCGAAAACGTTAGTGTGAAATTCTAGCATGTCCCTAAAGTTAATAAAGATATTATCTATGCAATTTACCAATCGCACTATTCTCAGCGCCATCTAGCGAGCTACTGAGGGACGGATGATTTTCCGTATTTTGGATTTCGGATCTAGGAATCTCCCTACTCACAGCGCCATCTGTCGTAGAGACTCCCAAGTCAGCCTCCAGGTGTGGAGGGGAGTTAGGGGAACTTGGATTTTTTATTTCATTTTCATTTTCCAACTTTTCTTTTACAGAGCTTATAGCAATTTTAGCCTCATACCTCTGTTTCCAAAGGGCAGCATTTTCATGGAGGACCTTGTTTTTGTCTTCCATCTCGGCCACTAATCGCTTCAAATACTCGATTTCAGGATTCATCGGGTCCTTTCTGATATTAACCTCCAAATCGGCATCACAACACTTGATTCGTGATTTATCGATGAACTGGACGTTTTCGCTCCAATCACGTCTTACCCAAGAATTGTGAAAGATCTTTCCGCAGTTTACACACACAATTACACTGGTATATTTCTTTTTGCAACATTCAAAAGCAAACTTAACAAGTTCGTCACCTTGACGTGTATTCTCTGTTGCCGCCATCTTGATATACAGGTATCTATTGGCAGCACATAACTCCTTTATAATCGAGCTTATTATTTGGCTTATAAATAAAATATTTATAATTTTTATTTTTATCATCTCGTTCGTGATCTGGTCTTCTCCTGGAGCCTTACAATTTTTGAGCTGTTTTAAAGCTGCCTCTAGCTCGTTATTATATATGGGCTCTAATTCTTCTGACCCCACATTCAAGATTGATTTTCGTGTTTCGTCTTGCGGGGCTGCCACTGATTGTTTGCAGAGCTTTCGATAAAAGTTCTCACCAGTTTCAGCGATCCTATCTCTTTCACTGACAATTTCTCCCTGGTCATTTTTCATTTGGTGAATGATCAGCTTGCCCCTAGATCGCATAGAACGAAGCACTCTCATGTTCGTGTTTGTTCTGATGGTATTCTCGATCAATCTTGTGTTTCGTGTTCTCTGATCCCTTCAGATAGCCGTTTTCACTTTTTTGTTGAGATCATTGTATGCGGGTGAGTTTTTGTCAGCGTTTCTTCGTTCATCTATAAGGTTTTTGTTTCAGGGCTGAATTTTGGATTATTCTGTTTTTGAAGTGCATTCACTTTCTTTACTGCTGTTCGAACGCTGTTAGTAATTTTGGTTGAGAGCTCGTCTAATTCCATTTCTTGCAATGTTTTTGTTGGTTGTAGCATAAGCACAAATGATCTGGATGCTAAACATTTGGCTCAATTTCAGTACGGCGTAGATCACCCTGTCTGATATGGACATGGTCTTGGTGATGAGGTGTTTCTTCCTGCTATGAATTAACAGTGCTACGCCACCGATGTGTGAATTTTCGTCCTTGTTATTTTGGAATAGAAGGTGTCCGGATTTGAGAATGTTATGTGCTGCGGCATAGAGAATCTTATCTAGCTTTTGGTTTATCCCTAATTTCGTATTTAAAAAACCTGAAGAAAGTAAATACTATTAAACATGCAGTATTAAAAGTACTGAAATAAGTGGTGCTGTGGTACTACTACTACTACTATACTACTACTACTACTTCTACAACTATTATTAAAGTGAAAATTGAAAATATTAGGCAACCAACGGTCTGGTTTACTTCCCCGACCTAAACCGCTGGGAAATGAAAAAGTGGCGTCGCACGACACCAACGCCTTACCTACGCGCGTTCAGTAACGGCATAAAATATGTACTAATTATTGCAAAATAGGCTGACGAAACTGGGAAACGTATTAAATAAACAAGGCGAGAAGATTCATGCGTTTCGCAAATAAGTTGACATGGAAAAAGTTTATTGGCCATAGTTAGCACAGTTCATTCAATGCGAAATTGGTTACGATCGGAGCGAACGAGTTCGGATATGTGGAGATGGAGATATCGCGTGCCAATATTGTATTTTTGTAGGGGATTTATGTGTGGCGCGTTGAACTTTATCATCTAATCATGCCCATAAAGAATATTTGAGAAAGTCATACCTATTCGATTTTTAATACTAATCCTATAGACCCAGACTGTCTTGGTTTTGTAAACGATTTGCGACACCTCCGTATCGACGAACTCGTTGGCCAGCTCGCATAACGAACGAGGTCGACAGTAGGAAATTTTTCAAGAGTAGGCGCGATTGATCCCGTTTACTACGGCTTTCTTCTCTTTGCCACGTTTTAACAAATTTGTGAAATGTTTTAATTAAACGTACACGTTGTGAAAATATGCAAATGCGTACGCAAGGGGACTAGGATAAAGCGAGGGACTCTCTGATATGTTCTAAGATAAAATGGGCCTTGGCCCTAACATTCTACGCCCCTGACATGATCGAGAAAGAGACTTATAAGAACTAAAAGCAAACGACCTAGAGAGCTCTTCGAGATCTTAAATTTCATTATTTACTTTAAACTAGAGACTAGAAAAGTTAATGGAAATTAAAATATCGAAATCGAGACAGAGTTTTCGAAAATGGACATAATTGATTACATCGTAGGTTTTGGGCCAGCATCTTAGATACCTTTGGAACGTCTTAAAGTGTTTTGAAGTTTACTAAATTACCTCTTGAAACATCTTAAAATACTGTATCTGGAGTATCTTAGAGTTTTTTAGATACCTAGGAAACGTCTTAGAGTTGTTTGAAGTTTTCTAAAATATCTTTTGACTATCTTAAAATATTTAAGAGAGTCGTAGGAATATATGGAGTCTCCTGGAGGCTTTTGGAATTTTCTAAAAGACCTTTTGAAGTATCTTAAAATTATATCAGAGGGTCGTAGGAACATATAAATATGGTATATCTTGGAGCCTTTTGGAGTGTCTTAGATCCCTTTGAAACGTCTTAAAGACTCTTGAACTTTCTAAATTACCTTTTGGAACATCTTACAATACTTTAAGATAGTCGTCGGAACGTATGCAGCATTTTAGAGACCTTTAGAGCATCTTAGAGACTTCTGGAGTTTTGTTTAAATATCTTTTTGGAATACCTTAAAGTAGTTTAAGAGAGTCGTACGAAGGTATAGAGTTTCTTAGAAACTTTTGACGTGTCTTAGATACCTTTGAAACGTCCTAAACAATTTTGATGTTTTCTAAACTATTTTTTGGAACATCTTAAAATACTCTAAGAGAGGCGTCAAAACGTATGGAGTATTTTAGAGACTCTTCGATCATCTTAGAAACTTTTAGAACTTTTTTAAATAAATTTTGTAATATCTTAAAATAGTTTAAGAGTCGTAGGTAGGTATGAACTTTTGAAGTGTCTTAGATACCTTTGAAACGCCCTAAATATTTTTGAATTTTTCTAAACTATCTTTTGGAACATCTTAAAATACTTTAAGTGAGTCGTCGGAACGTATGGAGTATTTTAGAATCTATTGGAGCATCTTAGATGCTTTTGGAACGTCTTAAAATCTTTTGGAGTTTCCTAAAATACCTTTTCTAGTATCTTAAAATACTTTAAGGGAGTCGTAGGAGCGTATGGAGTCTTCTAGAAACTTTTCCAGTGTCTTAGATACTTTTGGAACGTCTAAAATACTTTTCAAGTTATCTAATATTTCTTTTGAAATGTCTTAAAATACTTTAGGAGAGTCGTCCGAATATATGAATTGTTTGAGAGATTTTTGGAGCAATTTAGAGACTTGAGGTATTCCAAAATACCTTTTGTAATATCTCAATACAGTTTAAGAGAGTCGTATGGAGCATTTTAGAGACTTTTAGAGCATCCTAGAGACTTTTGGAACATTTTACAGACTTTTGGAATACCTTAAAATAGTTTAAGAGAGTCGTACGAAGGTATAGAGTTTTTAGAGACTTTTGAAGTGTCTTAGATACTTTTGAAACGTCCTAAATATTTGTGAAGTTTTTAACTATCTTTTGAAACATCTTAAAATACTTTAAGAGAGTCGTCGGAGCGCATTAATTATTTTAAAGACCTTTAGAGCATCTTGGATACCCTTGGAACATTCTACAGACTTTTGAAATATCATAAAATAGTTTAAGAGAGTCGTACTTTTGAAGTGTCTTAGATACCTTTGAAACGTCGTAAATATTTTTGAAGTTTTCTAAATCACATTTTGGAACATCTTAAAACAGTCTAAGAGAGTCGTCGGAACGTATAGAGTATTTTAGAGTCGTTTGGAGCATCTTAGATGCATTTAGAACGTCTTAAAAAAAATTTGGAGTTTTGTTAAATTCCTTTTTTGTTATCTTTTGAAGTTATCTTTCTTTTGAAACACTATAAAATACTTTAGGAGAATAGTATATGGAGTGTTTTAGAGATTTTTAGAGCATCTTAGATACTTTTGGAGCATTTTAGAGACTTGAAGTATTCTAAAATATATTTTGTAATATCTTAATATAGTTTAAGAGGGTCCTAAGAGGGTATGTAGTATCCTAGAGACCTTTGAAACGTTTTGAAGATTTTCGAACTTTTCTAACCTACCTTTTGGAACATCTTAAAATACTTTAAGAGGGTCGTAAAAGCGTATATAGGCTTCGAGAAATTTTTGGAGTGTTTCAGATTTTTTTGGAACGTCTAAAAGATTTTTGAAATTATCTAAATTACCTTTTGAAATATCTTAAAATACTTTAAGAAAGTCGTCGGAACATATGGAGTATTTTAGAGTCATTTAGAGCATCTTAGATACTTTTGACACGTCTGAAAAACTTTTGGAGTTTTCTAATATTTCTTTTGTAGTATCTTAAAATGCTTTAAGAGAGTCGTAGACGCGTATAGAGTCTTCGAGAAACTTTTGGAGTGTCTTAGATATTTTTGGAACGTCTAAAGGACTTTTGAAGTTATCTAAATTACCTTTTGAAACACCTTAAAATACTTTAGGAGAGTTATCCGAACATAAGGAGTGTTCTAGAGATTTTTAGAGCATCTTAGATACTTTTTGAGCATTTTAGAGACCTGAGGTATTCCAAAATACCTTTTGTAATATATTAATATAGTTTAAGAGAGTCGTAAGAAGGTATGTAGTATTTCAGAGACTTATGAAGTATCTTAGATACCTTTGAAACCTCTTGAAGATTTTCGAACTTTTCTATCCTACCTTTTGGAACATCTTAAAATACTTTAAGAGGGTCGTAAAAGCGTATATAGTCTTTGAGAAACTTTTGGAGTGTCTTAGATACATTTGGAACGTCTAAAAATTTTTTAGTTATTTAAATTACTTTTTGAAATAGCTTAAAATACTCTAAGAAAGTCGTCGGAACATATGGAGTATTTTAGAGTATTTTAGAGCATCTTAGATACTTTTGACACATCTGAAAAACTTTTGGAGCTTTCTAACATTCCTTATCTAGTATCTTAAAATACTTTAAGAGAGTCGTAGAAGCGTATAGAGTCTTCGAGAAACTCTAGGAGTGTCTTAGATATTTTTGGAACGTCTAAAAGACCTTTGAAGTTATCTAAATTACCTTTTGAAATACCTTAAAATACTTTAGGAGAGTTATCCGAACATATTATGTGAAGTGTTCTAGAGCTGTATGGAGAATCTTAGATACTTTTTGAGCATTCTAGAGACTTGAAGTATTCCTAAATACCTTTTGTAATATCTTAATATAGTTTAAGAGGGTCGTAAGAAGGTATGTAGTATTCCAGAGACTTATGAAGTGTCTTAGATACCTTTGAAACGTCTTGAAGATTTTCGAATTTTTCTAACCTACCTTTTGGAACATCTTAAAATACTTTAAGAGGGTCGTAGAAGCGTATAGAGTCTTTGAGAGACTTTTGGAGTGTCTTAGATACTTTTGGAACGTCTAAAAGATTTTTGGAGTTATCTAAATTACCTTTTGAAATACCTTAAAATACTTTAGAAACTTGAAGTATTCCAAAATACCTTTTCGAATATTTTAATATAGTTTAAGAGAGTTGCAAGAGGGTATGTAGTATCCTAGATACTTTTGAAATGTCTTAGATACCTTTGAAACGTTTTAAAAGATTTTTGAGCTTTCTAAACTACCTTTTGGAACATCTTAAGATACTTTATGAGAGTCGTCGAGGTATTTTAGAAACTCTTAGAGCATCTTAGATATCTTTGGGATGTCTTACAGACTTTTGGCATTTGTCTAAAATACCTTTTGTAGTGTTTTTATTACTTTATGTTTTTGGAGTATCTTGAGAATTTTTTGCAATATTTTAGATACTTTTCGGATAATTTAAGATATATTTGGGCTGCCCAAAATATGTTGGGCATATTTTTAGATTATTTTAAAGTATCTTGGACACTTGTAGTGCCATAAGGTACTTTATGTAGTGTTTTAGGAGCATATGAAGTATTTAAAAAAATTAAATTATCCTAAGATACTATTGATGGATCCAAATATATGTTTGGAATCTTTAAGAGACTCTTGAGGAGGAGAGAAGTAATTTAGAGGGTTTTGCAGAGTCTGAAAGATTTTTGGAGTGTCTTGAATACTTTTGGACTCTGTTAGAGGCTTTTGTGGGCTCTTGAAAAATTATTGTAGTTTTTTAAATAATTGTCGAATATTCTAAGCTACTTTTGGGCTTTCCTAAAGTAACTTTTGGAATATATTAAAAGTGTTAGGAGTATTTTCGAGTAACTAGATTTTTTTTTCGAATTATTATAATATACCTTTAAAGAGTGTTCAAGTTACTTTTAAAGTTTTTAAGGGATTATTGGTGTATGGAGTATCCTATATATACGAGGGAGTTGAAAATAGGCACAACTCTGATTTGAGCCAATAATATATTAATATATTTAATTTTTATTTCAGGTCCGGTGACAATGCCGATGGTGTCGACCAATCAATCGCCGCCGATCGCGATGCCGGTACACGTGCCGCCCGGTCACGTGGTGCAGCAGATCGTCGACGAGAACGGCACCCTACGGCACGTGATCTTGTCGCCCTCCCAACACCCCAACCTGCTGCCGTTGCCCAATCCGCCGCACTATGTAAGTTCGACTTTTATATGCATGAAATTCCCTTGGCATAAACCATCATATAACATGATAACGTAAATAAAGAACAAAAACATTGACTGACTAATTGTTGTCGTTCGTTGAGTCGTGCGAACTGAGGCTATTTTTAGCGCGATGATTTTTAATTTGCTGGCGAACATGTCATTAGTTATAAATGAACGCCATCTGATAATATCGCGTCAGACAATGGTGCTTCCCCGCATCCTTTTTTCTGTTTGCGGGCGTCGGCCGTGACGACTAGGCCTGTTACGAACCGTATGTATTCGTTACTGAGTAACGAATAGTAAGTAAGGTTCGAAATACCGAATCGTTACTTTTATAAACATATCGTTACTCGCATTTCTGAAATACCCCTTGTCGAAAATATTGTTATGAAGTTATTAAACTTAGCAAAATAAAACAATAGGCATACAAACATTAAATTAGAGTTAAGCGATTGCCGTGATATAATAAGATTTAAAAATAAGGTGTCGTTACTGTCGTTATCGTTACTTTCGCATGTTCGATGCGGATGCGGCCTGCGTGAAGTCGTGAACCGACTTGCATCTTGCATTGAATAGTTCATCAGTTGCATTTAATACTGTTTAGTGTTTACTGTTGCTGCTCTGTTTATTGAGTAGATTGCCGCTTATTCAGCTTATAGAAGTTTGTTAAATGCGTATTTAAAGAAAAATAAATCAATTGAAAGCAGATAAATAAGTATGTTATTAATATGTTGTATTTATTTTAATAGGATTTGCCTTTGAGGCAGGAGAATAAAGGTGCTCTATAAAATAAAATATAAGTACCTAACCTAATATAAATTAAGTGGTTTTTGTATCAAATATGAAATAACCGTGCTTTTTTATTTTTCTAGTATGTTAAAGAAATAGTATTTTTGTTTTGTTACTTTTCTTGAAGAATACAATTTTATTTTTCTGTAATATTATATATCATAAATTATATAAAGATGTTTATTTATATTGCACATATACTTCAAAACGAAGAGTTAGTACAGTAGTATGTGTTGGCGATTATCACGCATTAATGTTATAACGGGTATTTAAATTAAAATTTGCCATTTTACATTTGAATTCTAATTCTATCGTCAAAGTAACGAAAGTACCGAGTAACGAATACTTAGTAACGGATAGTCACACTAGAAGTAACGAATACATGCGGGTAATGACCAAATCGTTACTTTTACAGGCCTAGTGACGACCCTTTAAAGGTATTTAGAAGTTGTAAACTACAACTTGTTTGCGTGACGTTCACCTTAAATTGGAATATTATTTGTCTTTGTTTATGGATGGCGCAAGCAACAGGTTTTTAGGTTTCTCGAAAAATTTCTTATAGATTTTTACGCTTGGAGTGATCTTCAAGCATTAGGCTGGAAAATTATTATAAATTACAGAAAAGCTCACTATGGCTTCTTGTAATCCACATAAGATTCTATGATAAGTTTCGGATCGTCTGGTTAGGCTTCTCGAAAAATTTCTTATAGATTTTTACGCTTAGAGTGATCTTCAAGCATTAGGCTGGAAAATTATTATAAATTACAGAAAAGCTCACTATGGCTTCTTGTAATCCACATAAGATTCTATGATAAGTTTCGGATCGTTTCCAGATCAGTAAGCTCAAATAAATAACGCAGTTGGATTTTCTTCAAAGTGTATTAATTTATTTTAGTTCTGGTCGTGTTTTTTTGCGAACGATAATTTTAATTCAAATTCAAATTCAAATGGTTTATTTCCATCGACATCATAAAACAATGTATAGGAATTGTCAATTAAAAAATACAAAATACAAATAGTGTAAAATTACTAAAATATAAAAAGAAACTAAATCTAGTCAAAGTTACAGTTAAAAAACTCTGTCAACGAGTAAAATGGACAGTCAGCTAACATGGTCTTAAAGGTCTTCTTAAAAATTGACAAAGTCTTAGCACTCCTGATTCTACATGGTAGATGATTAAAAATTTTAAGAGAAGTAATTTCTGGACCATCCTGTACCTGTGACAATCGTGTAAAGGGGATGTATAATTTATCTGCATTTCGGGTTTTATAAAAATTTAAATCTCCTGATCTCATGTGGTTCGAAAGATTTTTATATATTTGACATGCACACTGCAGCATATACATGTTTATTATAGTTAGGATTTTCTCCTTTTTAAAAGTTGCACGGAATGTTTCTCTGAAGGAAAGTCTAAACATGGTACGTATGATGCGCTTTTGACTTATTAGCACTCTCTCAATGCTGCAAGAATTACCCCAAGCTAACAAGGCATAAGATAGAGTAGAATGCACTGAGGCATAATAAAAGCTTTTAAGTGTATACATATCCACATAGTCCCGAAACTTCAAGATGGCATAATTGCTGCGTGACAACCTATTGCACACAGATTCCACCTGAGGATCCCATGCCAAATGTCGATCAAGCACAATTCCCAAAAACTTGGCAGAGTCCTGTTGGATGAGGCTGCTTGAGGACCCCTCCCTGAGGAGTAAGCGCCTGTCCTGAACAGCTCGAACTGGTGTGAAAACAAGGAAGTTGGTTTTCAAACTATTCAGACAAAGACCATATTTCTGGCACCAGCCCGCAATATCAGCTATACACTTGGTGGCTTTGAAGTGGAGAGCCTGATAGTCAGTACCCGAGACGACTGCTGATGTATCATCTGCAAAAAGTGTTATATAGCTGTCATTAATTAGGAAAGGTAAGTCATTAATAAAAAGTAAAAACAAAATGGGCCCAAGAACACTTCCCTGTGGAACCCCAGTGACACACAGCAATCAGACACCGCCACCTGACCACTAACTTCCAGTTTAAGAGTCTGGGTTCTACCTGCCAAATATGATTCAAGCCACTTGTAAGCTAGACCTCTTATGCCATAATGGAAGACCTTATTTAGTAGTAAAGCATGATTAACGGTATCAAACGCCTTTGTAAAATCAAAAAGGACACCAACAGATTTCAGCTTTGATTCAAAATTATTTAAAATAGTTGTATAAAGGGATATTATAGCATCAGATTTAGAGAGTCCAGCTCTGAATCCAAACTGATGACATGACAGGATACCGAAAGAATCCAAACGCAAGAATTTTTTTAAAGGATTTTTCAAAGATCTTTGAGAAGATAGACAGGGGAGCAATAGGCCTATAGTTACTCACTTCTGCTGCCTCTCCCTTTTTATGAAGAGGTACGACAACAGCTGATTTCTGCTCTTTAGGAAAATATCCAAACTGAAATGATAAATTCAGAAGATAAGTGAGTGGAGAAATAATATGATCAGCACATGACAGCAGTAAGTAACAAGGTATCTCATCTACAACGGATGACTTTTTCTTTGAAGAAGATTTTATAATTTCAAGGGTTTCACCGTCAGTAAGAGGGGATAAAAAAAGAGATTGAGATACACCGCTGGAAGGCATATTCATACTTATGGGTGTCTGAAAATTATCCGTGATCTTTCGCACTGAGTCCACAAAAAAAGTATTAAAGGTATTAGCAATATTAAGGCTGCCTGTAACCGTCTTTCCATTATCATTAACCACATTAGGAACACACCTTGTTTCGTGACTTGAGAAGTGGGTAGTGGAGTTAATGATTTTCCATGAGGCTCGAGTTATATTGCTAGAAGTAAGCAACTTGTTTGAATTATAGGTTTTTTTAGCATTTATGATATTTTCTCTATGCACCTTTAATCTAGTTCTATAAGATGATAGTAACTCCTGGTTGTGAGTGGATTTTAGTTGAGTATGAAGCAGAGTCAACTGTTTGCCCTCATTAATTATTAATGGTGTTATCCACTGATTAGACTTTCTGTGGTTGGGCTTGTGTTTGTTTATATAAGGAAAGCTCATATTAAACAAACTGGAGAAAGTGTCAATAAGGTAAGAAATTTTTTTTCTAAATCCAGCATCTCAAGGTCTGACAGCCAATCCTCTTTAGACAGCAAGTGGTTAAAGAAATGTATGTTTTCATCAGAAAAAGATCTAGAACTCACCATAGAAAATTTGCCTAAATCAGGGGGGGTGATTGAGTTTCCCAAGTCAATACTTAGAATTTGAGCACAATGATCTGAAAACGCCAAATCAAAGGTTTTAGTTGAAAGCAGTGCAGTGTTAATAAATGCATTATCAATCAAAGTACAGGATAAGCCCCGAATCCTAGAAGGTTCAGAAAAAGCTTGTGTAAGACCATATGAGCTAAATGCGTCCACAATATATACTGCTTCCCTACATCTGAAAATAAAATTATAGTTAAAATTACCACAAAAACACATTAAAATATTAAGTTTACATAAAAGCTTTAACAGTTTCTCAAAGTATATACTAAAAGTTTTAAAATCAGAGCTAGGAGGACGATACAGACAACAAACTAAAATTTTTACAGTACTCACAGTATGGAAAGGAGCAGCAGCACATTCAAAATTGTTAGACAATGAAAATTCTTTATTCTCTACATGTTTATAGGTACTGAAGTCAGATCTGACAAATATTGCCACACCACCACTACATGAGTCCCTACAGAAGTATGACGCGACCTCATAATGATTAACTTTGAAACATGTAATCTCCATAGTTGAAAACCAAGTTTCTGTGATGCAGACAATTTCAGGATAGGTATTTGAATGTAAGAAGAGTTCCAAGTCAGCGGACTTAAGTCGAATGCTTCTAGCATTTAGATTAACAATCCTCACTCCCTTCATGGTATCATTTTCTTCTGGGCTTTCCCGAATAGCCGTTGTTTTTGTAACTGGATGTAGATCTTTGGTTATGGGAAAGAAAAAATGTAAATTTTGTTACAACTATTCCCTCTGGCCAGTTTTGAGGCTGTAGCAGATTTGCCTCAATTTCTTTGGGTGCCTTGACCTTGAAAGCCTATATTCCCCAGACTTAACATCTGTACTCTCAATGTTAAATCTAATGTCCTGTCCAAAGTTAGCTTTCAGGTATTTCAGAAGATCAGACTCACCAATGTCAAATGAGGCTTTTGAAACTGATATTGAAGTCATTGAACTGGATGCCACCAGACTTCCAGGATTAGTCTCACATCTTTTCTGGCCAACTATAGAGTTAGCTTGGTTTGCAACTCCATCTGAGGTACGGGTGGTTCGAGGAGTCCTTCCAGCTTCGTCGTCAGCTAAATTGATATATTTGCCGAGGGTCTGTTGGGTTGAGGCTTGCAATAAAGCATGATGAACATTATGTGCTGATATTTCAGGTTTTTGTGAAATAGTGCCATTGCCAATGTTCAAATGACTCTGGGAATTCAATTCTACAGCCAGATTAAGTTTTTCCAAGAGTGATTTTTTCAGTTCCAAGCTATTCTGCTTTACACCTTCCATAAGACTTTCAAGCTGGATTGCAAGGTCACTGGTTTGCCTATTTAGAGCTTCTGTAAGATTTTTGTTTATTGAAACTTCAAGCCTTTCCAATTGGCTATCTTGCGATGATGCAGCGGGTCTTGTAGCATGTTGCTCGATATGCTTGACTTTATTTTCCAGGTTGGCAATATCGCTAATATCTGGTTTTGATTGTTTGAGCACCTTACATTCCTTCTCATTAGATTTGATTTGTTTATTCAACTCTTCAAATTTGGCTCGATGCTTCCTGAGTTCCCTCTCGCAACTTGAGAGCCGCAGACCAATATCCGACATATTCTTAATAGTCAAACAGATGCAGTCAGGGCAAAAATGCAATAGTGATCTGGCCTTGAGGATCAGAACGCGAACTTCAGATGCACTTACCTTACTACAACTAGCGCATATTACGTTTTGGCATAGGTCGCAAGGAAACCCAAATAGTTGCGACTTATCCTCCTTAAGAACACAGTCTTGCTTGCACTAATAGCAGTTGGCCATGTTATGCAGGTTATCAAATTCCAAAAAACGAGAATGACCAACTTGAAGAAGAAGAAGAAGTGACGTGACACTTCCTTGCTGACCAAGTGTCAAAAGAATGACAGTTGCAACTAACCTTACTTTTCACACAGTTTTGGCGGGAAAAAATCGGCAACAAAATTCAGTGATAAAAAGTCTTTTTAGAAGTTTTTGTTGGTTTTTTCAAAAAAACTCCACAATCCATACACAGAACAACACACAGTAAGGCTAATAGATACTACAGTACTAATTAATTGTCACAAAACACGTATTTGTAGCCAAAAAATGCAGAGACAAAATGTAAACAACCAGACTGTAGGTGACAGGATTCATAGCTTGCGATTTATAGAATTTATTACTAATCATTTCACGTTTGATCTGACGAATAATAAAAATAATAATAATAGTATAATTAATTAATTAAATATTTGTTTAAAAAAATTATAAGCGTGGATCGAGGATCTTTACCTTGTCGCGGTGAGAGAACTCAGTAGCCTCAATGAGTCTGAGAGCAATGTCGGCGGTAGCATAGCCACTGGTAGGGCCTCCCATCCCGGTAAGGTCAAAGACGAGATGTGGAGCTAAAAAAAGATCCGAAACGGTAGCGTCGGTACTCATAATGAGCGGCTACAAACAGCGTCTGACCCAGAATGGGCAGCTGAAACTATTATCAAGAAAGCAAGAGGAAAACTACTTGATACATTCCTCCCAGCATATCATTATGGCTCAGTTTCAAACAGAAATGGCCCTTAGTACCGGGCACCCCTTAAATGGGGAGAGGGTGCGAAGAATCCCCCGGTCAACAAAAATTAAATTAGTTAACAAGCATCGAATAGGAACATGGAATGCTAGGAGCATGTTCCAAGCAGGGAAAGCAGCAAATACCGTAAAAAAAATGCTACGGCTGAAAATTGATATTTTCCGTTGCAGCGAAATAAGGTGACCAGGCACTGGAAGATCTGAAGTGAATGATCACTATATTTACTATTCAGGTGAGCATAGAAATGGGGTTGCAATTATAGTCACAAAAGAAGTGAATAAAACAGTCCTTGGTTTCATACCGATATCAGATAGAGTGGCAATAATGAAGCTAAATTCCACTCCGTATAGGCTTAATATCATACAGGTCCATGCACCATCATGCGGTGGCAGCGATGAAGAGGTTGAAAGATTCTATGATGACATAAAAACAGCACGGAAGCAAACAAAAAAGGAAGAAGTAACAATTTTAATGGGCGACTTTAACGCTAAAGTTGGCAAAGGAGTGCACGAGGATATAGTGGATCCTTATGGATTGGGTGAGAGAAACGAGAGACACTGTTACACTTCTGCAAAGAAGTTGACCACTCAATAATGAGCACTTTCTTCCTATTACCTCCCAGACGATTATATACCTGGAAATCACCTGCAGACAATGATCAACACATAATTAGAAATCAGATTGACTTTATTACAGTAAATAAGAGGTTTCGAAATTCACTCACGTCTGTAAAGACATATCCAGGTGCAGACATTTATTCAGATCATAACTTGTTACTGTCAACTCTCAGATTACGGCTAAAGAAAACCGAGAGGAAGCTGCAATACAAAAGATATGATACACAAAAATTATAATAATTAAAAAATAAAAAAGTATCCGTTAGGATTTGAACCCGAGATCTCCCAAACTAAAAGCTCTATGGTACGGTTAATGCGTTCGCTTTTAAATGGGAGGGTCCGGGTTCGAATCCTGATCTACTTTCTAACGCTATCACACTTTTTTAATTATTTTCAATTAGTACTATACGCGACTTCTATATTGACGCACTTTCTATTTATTTAAATGTATATTTTATTAGTATTTAAGTAAACTCGAACTGATTATGTCGGACAAGTTATATGAAACTTTGTCTATTTCAAACCCAAACGAAACAGTTATCGCGATAAAGTTTAGGCAACAATACGACGAACGCGAAACACAATAATTTTATTTATTCGTGGTACGAAAGTTGAACAAAGTAAATTATTTTGTTCTATTGCCAAGGCGAGCCAACGAACAATCCGGGATTATGGGTTAACGGAACAAGTGTCACCGGCATCCGGCGACACAGCCAACCTGCCGTCGGTTGCAGATATATACACTTTAAAAATAGCATCTCGAGAAATATAATTAAATTTATGTTTTCTGTTTTTCTTTAGACATCTACTTAAACCTCGATTTAAACCGATATTGCGATTTGACTTGAATGGGGATTTCCTAGGCTAGTTATGTATATCTTGTTTTTACTAGAGGTGATCCGGAAAATTAAGTGAAATATTTTTTTATTTATTTTTTATTTAATTCCCTAAAAGAGGCTATGATGATTGTTTCATGTCGGAGATATGATTAAATTTTAATCAGTAATCAGTGTACTACTTACTCACACATCATAATCATGAACCCCAAAACCGTGATATCTTCAATTTCCTTGGTCCTTTTGCCTGAATTAATAAGTAGTACATTTGAACGTTCCTTATAGGGCATAATTTAAGAGATAACTATTAGCAACAATTTCGAAACTCGGTCAAGTCAACAAAAACATACCCAGATATTCATTCGGACCACGTACTTCTTCTACCCAGAATTAGAACCCGCTTTAAAAAGTTCAGAAAGAAATGCCACGAAGATCAATAGATGTTCTGAAGCTTAAGAACGATACACTAAAAAAGAAAGTAGGAGAAGAACTAAACAACAAAATAAAAGAAATATCCGAGGATAAGAGTGATATAGAAATCGAAACGACATGGAACAAAATCAAAAACGTCATTAGTAATGTTACACAAAATAATTTACAACCTGACAGAAGAACGAAGAAAAAACGCTGGATGACAGAAGAGATACTTGACCTCATGGAAGAAAGAAGAACATACAAAAATAAAGATATGGAGAAATACAAGCAGACCCATAAGAGGATAGTGAAAAAAATAAAAGAAGCCAAGGAGCTGTCGTTGCCAAGAAATTCACAATTTACAACAGAAACACGATGCCCTCAATATGCACAGGAAAATAATGGAGGCGGCCGGAATTCGAAGAACACAAAATATCAGTGTAATATTAGATACCGAGAACAATATCATAACCGAAAAGAACAAAAAGCTTGACAGATGGAGAGAGTACATGGAAGAGCTCTTTGACGACGAACACAGAAACCCCTGTTCAAGGCGTAACAGGCCCAGAAATCACATCATGGGATGTTCAAGCGGCAATTGGGCGGCTGAAGGCTAATAAATCTCCAGGACCAGATCAAATGAACGCAGAACTTCTGAAGCTTTTTGATGACGATCAAATTAAACTTCCGACCAAATTGTTGAACAAAATATATGAGACTGGCCAACTGCCAAGGGAATGGCTACTGTCAACTTTAATCCCGCTTCCCAAAAAGACAAGTGCCAGAAAATGTGAAGATCACAGAATCATAAGCTTAATGAGCCACGCTCTAAAAGTTTTGCTTAGAGGCACCTACAGGAAGTTAGAGCAAAATATCTCTGAGACACAATTTGGTTTCAGAAACGGTCTGGGAACACGAAAGGCACTATTTAGCATCCAGGTACTTATCCAGAGAGCACGAGACGTCAATTGTGACATATTCGCATGTTTCATCCATTTTGAAAAGGTCTTTGACAAGGTCCGACATCGGAAGCTTATTGAAATATTAAAAAGAGCAGACTTAGATGACAGAGATATTCGTTTAATAGCAACTCTATACACAAACCAAAGAGCTACTGTCCGTCTAAAACAAGACCTGTCTCCTGAGTTTTCGATAACTGGATATATTCTTTTGCCAATGTTGTTTAACATTTACTCAGAGGAACTGTTTAAATAAGCACTTCAAAATGTTCAAGATGACATTTCCATCAACGGGCAGATTATCAACAATCTGAGACATGCAGATGGCACGGTGCTGTTGGCAGATTCAGCCGAAGGCCTTCAAAGACTGATAAATCAAGTTGTTAACGTAAGCGACCTATACGGGATGAAGCTGAACTGCAAAAACTCACTCATATCCTTACCGTGAGTAAAAACAACATCCCTTACGCAAACAAGGCAAATATCGTATCTCGGCTGCAACCTTAATCAAGACTGGGATCATCCGCAAGAGATCAAAAAAATATAGAATAGAGAGGGCAAGAAGTACGTTCAATCGCATGCGGAGTGTGCTGTGCAACATGCAACTGAACATCCAGACGAGAACTCGAGTCCTCCGATGTTACACATTTTCGGTACTGCTCAATGGGGCGGAAGCATGGATCCTTACAGACTCCTCAGCCAAACGTATAGAGGCTTTCGAAATGTGGTGTTACCAACGCATGCTCAGAATATCATGGATTCATCGCGCGTGACAAATGCTACGGTGCTGGATCGTATAAAAAAGGAACATGAAATTCTGAATATCATTAAAACGAGAAAGGAATATTTTGGGCATATTATGAGGAACGAAAAATACCATCTCCTCCAGCTGATACTGCAGGGCAAGATCGAGAGCAAACGGGGTCCCCGCCGAAGAAGAACTTCGTGGCTCAACAACAACCTTAGGTAGTGGACAGGAATGACCTCTAGCACCCTGTTCAGATCAGCAGTAAACAAAGTTATCTGGACAAACGTGATAGCCAACATCCATAGAGGATAGGCACTAAAAGAAGTAGAAGATCAATGATGTCTAGGCTTCTTCAATCTAGAACACTCCTTGTATAGATCATTTCGACCCCTTCTAGTTTTAAATTTGCACCTATCTTTCTATCCTTAAATTTTAGAACACCTCTTAGGATTCCTAATTTTAATTTAACTACGATTACCTGCTTACATTTAGAATGCTTTTTTAATAACTCCGATTAATTCTATCTCTAACGAGGTCAATATTTTATTCTAAAAATTCTCCTTATATAGATCATTTCAAGCCCTTCTAGTTTTAAATAACTACAATTAAATTAAAGTTATATTTCTATAATTTTTCTTCAATTTTGGAAAGCCCCTTGTATAGGAAGCTTCAAGGGTTCCTAATTTTAGTTTAACTGTTATCAACTGATTAGATTTAAAACGCTCTTCATACACATTTCAAGCATTTCCAATTTTAAATAACTTTCAAGAGTTGAAGTTATCTTTATATCTCTAACGAGGTCGATCTATGATTAAATACACATCGCCCATTGTATAAAATATTTCAATTTTTTCAAATTTATGGATATTTCAAATATGCTTAAATTTAGAACGCCCTTTTTACAAAATATTTAGAAGATGTTTAAACTTAGATAACTACGATGAATTAAAATTATCTTTCTTACATTAATTAAAGCTATCTTTCTATCTCTAACGACGAGTAGATATATATCTATGCTTAAATTTAGAACACTTGTTATGCATATTTCAAAAATTCCTAGTTTTAAACGACTGCCACGATGCTTAAATTTAGAACGCTCTTTTTACAAATAATTATTTAGAAGATATTTATACTTAGATGACTACGATTAATTAAAATTATCTTTCTTACATTAATTAAACCTATTTTTCTATCTTTAACGACGAGTAGATATATATTTATGCTTAAATTTAGAACACTTTTTATGCACGTTTCAAAGATTCCTAGTTTTAAATGACTGCCACAATACATATGCTTAAATTTAAAACGCTTTCTATGCATATTTGAAAGTTTTCTAGTTTTAAATGACTGCCACGATACATATGCTTAAATTTAAAACGCTTTTTATGCACTTTTCAAAGATTCCTAGTTTTAAATGACTGCCACCATACATATGCTTAACTTTAGAACGCTCTTTTTACAAAATATTTAGAAGATATTTAAACTTAGATAACGACGATTAATTAAAATTATGTTTCTATTTCTATTACAAGAATTCCTAATTTTAAATAACATTAATTAATGCTATCTCTCTATCTCTAACGACATGTAGATATCTATGCATTAAATTTATAATGTTTTTTAAGCACATTTCGGAAATTCCTAATTTTAAATAACTCCCAATAATTAGTTATCTTTCTATCTCGACCGATACACATGATTAAATTTAGAACTCTTATTTCAAAAAATATTAAGAAGATTTTTAAACTTCGATAACTACAATTAATTAAAATTATCTTTCTATATCTAACTAAATCTATGCTCAAATTTAGAACGGTTTTCACAAAATATTTATATATGCTTAAGTTTCGAACGCTCGTTGCACAGCATTATTCGAAGGTTTTTAATCTTTTAATTAAATATATGCTTAAATTTAGAACGGTTTTTATGTACATTTCACGGATTCTTAATTTTAAATAGCTGCCAATAAGTATTTGACAATTAATAAACAATAGTTAATTGAAATTGTCTTTCTATTTATGACTAAATATGTGCTTGAACTTAAAACGTCTTTCCCATAAATTATTTCGAGGTTTTTCAAACTTAGATAATTACAATTAATTGAAATTATCTAACTACGATTGATTATAATTAATGCACATTTCAGGGATTCCTAATTTTAAATACCTGCCAAAAATTAATTGAAATTATCTTTCTATTAGAACGCTTTTTTTCACAAATTATTCCTAAGGTTTTTAAACTTAAAAAATTACGAATAATTAAAATTATTTAACTACGATTAATTATAATTAACTTTCTATTTCTAATTAAATCTATGCTTAAATTTAGAAGGCTCTTTATGCACCTTTCAAGATTTCCTAATCTACAATAACTACCAATAATTGAGGTTATTCTTCTAGCTCTAACGCTTCATATATGCTTAAATTTAAAGCGCCCTTTTTACAGATTATTTCGTTAAACATAAGAAATTACAATTAATTTAAATTATTTTGAAGTGATATTCTCCCTCATCCCCCCCCCCTCCATTGAAAAAAACGTAAGAAATTGTTCGGAAATTTAATAAAAGTATTATAAAACGAAATAAGAAAAAAAATAATAAAGAAAAAGTCAGAAAAACGCGATTTTTGGCGAAAAACAAGGGGAAGGAGTTCAGCTACGTGGTCGGGGATGGCAAAAATGGAAAGAAAAAAATGCTTGAAAAAAAAAAACAAAAATTATTGAAAAAAATGAAAAACGTAAAAAATGTTCAGAAAGTTAATAAAAGTATTATAAAACGAAATAAGAAAAAAAATAATAAAAAAAAAACAAAAGATTGTTCGGATAGTTTATAAAAGTATTATAAAACCAAGTAAGAAAAAAAGTTAATAAAAAAAAATTGATCGGAAGGTTAGTAAAAGTATGATAAACGAGAAAAATAATAAAAAAAAGTTAGAAAAACGCAGTTTTCGGCGAAAAGAGTTGAAAAAAAAGGAAAAAAAAATAAAAACTCAATTTAGAACGTTCTGTATACACAGGATTTCCTAACTTTGCACTTTACTATAGAATGAGCTTCTGGTGGTTAAAATTGTCGATCTTACTTATACAGGGTGCTACAAATTCGTTTCTTTCTATGGGTATCTCGAAAACCGTAAGAGATACGAGGTCGGTTAAATTGGGGCAAAGTTGCGCAACTTAAGGGTGATTGACATGCTGTCGATAAATTTAGAAAATTCCGTCTACTTTCGGAGATATCCGTAAAAAACCGAAAATCATCTATTTTATTTTTATTTTTTCCTGCCCTTGTTTGAAGAGATAAAGTAAAATAAATGTCACATTCTTATTGCCACTTTTTCTCCTCTACAAGCTGGCGTTATCAAATTTTATATCCGACGTTTCGCTTTCGGGCCCCCTTCATCAGCTTCATTTTTTTAAATACGGACCTGAAATTTTTATCTAGTTTTTAAAAATCTTTTGATCTCCTAAAACCAACGATGTATCGCACTTATCAATAAATCAACAAATCTAGATTTTTTCCATAAGAGATTATGTGTTAGACAGAGATGGGGCTATCGTTTCTGACCCGATTTCACTTATGACAATATTTGTTACCACTATCGGACAAGTGTGATACATCGTTGGTTTTGGGAGACCAAGGGCTTTTTAAAAATTAGGTAAAAAATCCAGGTCCGTATTTAAAAAAATTAAGTTGATGAAGGGGGCCCGAAAGCGAAACGTCGGATTTAAAATTTGATACCGCCAGCTTGTAGAGGAGAAAAAGCGGCAATAAGAATGTGACATTTATTTTACTTTATCTCTTTAAACAAAGGCAGGAAAAAATAAAAATAAAATAGATGATTTTCGGTTTTTTACGGATATCTCCGGAAGTAGACGGAATTTTCTAAATTTCTCGACGGCATGTCAATCATCCTTAAATTGAGCAACTTTGCCCCAATTTAACCGACCTCGTATCTCTTACGGTTTTCGAGATACCCATACAAAGAAACGAATTTGTAGCACCCTGTATACACTTTTAGCTTAATTTTGAATCAGTTTTCTCTCTGATAGTATTTTCTTTTTTAGGAATTATTGTATGAATTATTATATTATATATTTTTTGAACTTTGACTTATTGAATTGTATAACGTTTTAACCCTGGAACTGCACACTGGGGTCTAAAAAACCCGGACGTATATTTCGGTTAATATAAGACGCGCATGTGTGCGTATTTCGGCTCGCCAGCACATTGAAAATTTAGTTTTTGGTCGACAGCATTGGAAGACGATTGTTTGTGCCATACTAGTCGCTTCGATACTTTGGGATTTCGAGCTATTTTGTTATTTGGGTACGTCAGACCCCGGTGTGCAGTTAACGATTATTAAAATTTTATGCTAATTGGTTGGTATTTGCTAGTGTGGCAGAGTCCAATAGCGAAAATCATCGTGCATTAACTGAACAAGAGTTATTAGTCCAAGCTACAAATCTATAGACAAATGAGGAACAATCTGACCCAGACGAAGATATTTTTGGGGACTCGTCGCCGTGTCTAAAAATCAGTGAAATATTAGGGTTACTTATACCCCAAGATGACCCCGTTGGTGTTAACTTACCAAAAAAAAAGTTAGATGTTACTTTTGTCCACGTGGGTGGGATAGATCGCAAAACAAGTTTCGCCTGTGCAGTATGCCACAAACCGTAGTGTTTGGAACATAGAGCGCAACTTTGTTTCATCTGTGCAACTCAAAAATGAAGCACTTAGCTAAGAATAAAAAGACACTATTTTGTAAATGGATTGGTCTATTACTTTGGTTTAAAGGTTTTTTTAGTTATATGTATTAGTTTTTAGAGTTTTTAAAAAATAGTTTTGTTTTTTAAGTACGTAAGAAAAATCGAGAATTTCATCAGGTTTTCTTGTCACCGAAAATGTGTGTATTTAAGTAAACGTAACTTTTGAGCAAAGTGAAGTTTTTTTTTGTATTTCATGATCCAATAAATAAAAAAAAAACTAATCTTTGCTTTCATTATCACTTTAAAACTAAAAAACACCTTGGGGTTTCCCAGACCCCAGAGTGCAGTATATGAAACAAAAAATAAGTGTGCCATTCCAGGGTTAAAAGGGTCCAGTTAACTTTCCCAACCGCATTAAATTGTTCTTACCACGATTCCAAGTAGCCGAAATACATGTCCATAAAAATTAATATTTTTTCTCTATATTTCCGGATTCCGATAATTCTCTCAAATGTTTTTAAATATTTTTTTCTATACTCAATTCTCTCTTTGTTTGTATCATTTAGATTATTTATTTTCTTATTCATTATCTTCGTTAAGCATGATTTGTTGTTTTCCAAATTTGACACAAGATGTTCTTGCATATCGAGATCCATTACGATTTGATTAAAAAGTGTTATTCTAATTCTGATTTTTGAAGGGCATCAAAATCAAAAAGGATAAGTTTTTAAAAATTGGGGCTTTCACTTTATTTTTACCCTCTCTTATTGCTATTATTACTCCTACTCTTGGCCACCTGAAATACTTATAATTTTTTTTAGTGAATATTAAATGGAGGATCGTATCAATTCGGAGACTAGATAATGTATTTGGCGCGTTCAAATGCCAAGTACTATAATCAGGAAAAAAAATCTAAACTATAAATATTTATACGAAAGCGTCGACACAACGGTCGAAGCCGAGAAGTGGAACGTTGAGAGCGGACGCCCCGGATCGAAGTTGAAAAGGGCCAGACGGTTTTTCCGCCGGGCTCGGGACCCTTTAAAACCGAGCGAGCCAGAGATTAAACGAGCAAAGGAAATTGCTATTGCGGAGATAAATTTCGCGACGGATCGAAGAAGCAACGATGCAATTTCGGCAATTTTAAATTTGTTCCCACGACCGCGGAACGCGGTCGATCTTTTTAAAGAAAAAAAAATTCATTGACCGAATACCGCTAACCAAATTATCGAATCCGGTTTCCGTACATGGAAGAATGCACGTCGCTACATCGCGGTGGGTCCGGCTTAAATTAATACCTTCCAAATATCATCTTTCGGCATGTGTTTTCGAAATAATCGATAAAATATGGACGCTAGGGATAAAAAATACATAGTATCTAGCGAATTTTTCCAGCTTTTTATTGTGCGGAAAGCAAATAAGTAAACACTTCTATTGAGTCCTATAAAAGGATCACAAGAACGACACGGAACCGAAATTAAGCAATAAAAACTTATGGCATTACGACCTCCAGTCTTTTTAGCGTCGATTTTAAATTGTTCCGGTGTTTACGAGCTTTTAACGATTCAATTGCGTCTTTGATGGTATTGGAAAAGTTGTAGGTAATGAAGACATTTCCGCATTAATGTGTCACGCCAAGAAGTCATTTATCATTTCGGCTTCGATAGGTACCTGAAATGCAATCTATTTATACAAAACATATTTATACAAAACAGGGGGAACCACACTGATCAAAAACGTTTAGGGATATTGATTTTAAGTATATTTATTTATTTATTTATTTAATTAACGGGATCACCCCTTTTTTACAAAAGTTATTAATTAACAAAATATATAAAAAGGCAAATACTACGTAATTATATCACATTTCAAAAACAACATTCTATAAAACCATGATCATTAACAATAATTACTTTAACCAATATTAACAAAAATTTACAAAAAAATTTACAATTGATCATGATAATTGAACTTAACCTAATTTAAACTAATCTAAGTGAAGTCACAGCCAACACCATTTGCCAATCTGAAAAAACGGCCCAAAGGACTATTATACATATAGTTTGTTTGATGGTAAGGGATGTGGAAAAGATCATTATTTCTAGTGTTTCGGCTTGGAATTCGGAAATTGATGCTGCTCAAAAGATCAGGACAGTGCAAGTCACCCGAAATCAGTTTAAACAATGTGCATAAATCAGAAAACTCTCGATCACCTCCCAAGCTCCTTACATTGCACACTGCCCTCATATCCTGATATGTCCACCGTTTTCCAGGAATATGAAGCCTAAACCCACAATATCGCAGAAACTTATTCTGTATAGCTTCAATCCTGTCAATATGCACCCGGTAAAACGGAGACCAAACAGGAGATGCATAATTAAGCAATGACTTCACTAAGGAAATATAAAGAATTCGTACCGAAGACACAGATAGCTCAGCAGAATTGCGCAAAATAAACCCCAACCGGCTCAGCCAAAAGCCTTGGAGTAGTCTGTATAAATTGAGTCAATTTGAGAATGTTCCTCAAAAGTCTGCAAGATGTCTTGTTGATATAAGAGTAGATTGCTAACTGTTGATCTTTGAGGAACAAACCCATGCTGTCTAGTATCAAAAATTCCCTTACAGTCAGGGCCGGTTTTACCACTAGGCGCTAGCCTAGGGCCTCATATTTAAGCAGGCCTCAAAAAATGCTAGAAAAAAATATTTTTTCAAAATTAAATATTCGATTTTAAATTAAGAAATTAAATTATTTAATTTATTATTTTTTTCTTTTGGAATGTCTATTTAATGATGAAATGAGCCGCGTGTAAAGCACTTCAAG
>MU184250.1:0-81091 GCA_016904865.1 Pissodes strobi | reverse complement strand
TTCATAGAAACTGAAGATGAAGCTAAGACATTGACTAACGAATGTCTGTTTAATGATGAAATGAGCCGCGTAAGAATGCGAAAATTGTCAACTGATGAGTCTTCACCAAATGAAGTAAATCTGAAAGGTCGCCAAAAATTCATTACACAAACGGTTTATGTTAATTGTGATAGGTTAATTGGTGAATTGGGTAGAAGGGGTCAAATTTATCAGGAAATTTCAGAAAACTATTAAATTTTTTTCAATAGCGATCTTGTAGAAGAAGATCGCAATATTTCTATAAATAAACTAAGAGAAATATATAAAAATGATATTAATGCAGATGAAATGATACATTTTTAAATTATGCCAAAGAAGAAAATATTTCTGACGCTTTTAGTATGAATAAAAATATCAATAATGGTTAAGATCAACATTTCCTAATGTAGAAACCATTTTAAAATATTTGTTAAACTGCCTGTTACCAATGCATCTGGGGAGCGTTCATTTTCAGTCTTAAAGAGAGTTATCAATTATTTAAGGAACAGCATGTTACAGGATAACTAACACGTCTACTCTCTCAATGATTTTTGTTGAATCAGAAGTAGTTATAACCAGATTACGAGGAAATTATAGATTTATTTTCAAGAAAAAAAAGTTCTTTTAAACTTACTTGTTTATAAGTTTGTAAAGCATAATTTAAAAAAGGAAATAAGAATGTTCATAACGCAGCTGTTATACGTTTTGTTAATTATAGAGAAAAACAAATTGTAAAGTAATTTTTTTTTAACCTTGGCTAAGATGTATTCTAATAATCCGTAGATCGGAATATACCATTTACATAACTACATAAGTAAATAGTACTTGGATGCATATTACAAAATAGGTGTTTAATAAAGGGCCTCAATATTGTCTAGCGCCTAGGGCCTCATGTTGGGTAAAACCGGCCTTGCTTACAGTGCCAAACAATAGATGGTATTACAATTTCTCAAAAAGTTTAGGAATTGATGATAGAATACTTACTGGTCGGTAGTCTCCAATATTATTTCGATTTCCACTCTTAAATAAAGGGACTATGTAGCTGGAAAGCCACATTTCGGGGAACTTGTTGTCCATGATGGACTTGTTTAACAGTATGTGAAGAGGCTTACACAATGAGTACACACAGCATTTCAAAAAGAAAGGACTGACATTATCTGGACCAGAGCTAAGTTTGTTTGGAAGAAACATGATGCCCTCAAACACTTCGGCAAGGCCAAACACAACTGGATTAAATTCAGATATCTTAGGAAATTTTGAGCCATCAATGTTGGTATTGAGGGATCTGTCGCTATAGCAGGTAGAGAAGTGTCCAGCAAAGAGGTTTGAAATATAATTACTCTCTGAGGCAGTAGAGGTGCCCAGGTGCATGGTATTTGACAAGTTGTTATTGGATCTAGATGAATTAACAAATTTCCAAAACTGAGCAGGATCAGAGCTCAACCGATTCTCCAGACCGACAACATAGTTTCGACGACACTCACCGGCTAGCTCTTTACATCTTGAACGAAAGTTGCAAAATAGCAAATATGATTCATAAGATTTGTCTCTCTTAAGCTGACAGTGAGCTATCTTTTTTGCCCTGATAAGTTGTTTTAGATCTTTTGAAAACCAAGAGGGATAAGTTGAGATAGCTCTAAACCTCAAAGGCAGAAAGAGGGTACATGCTTGTTCAATTACTGGATAAAAAGTTTTAGTTGCACTATCAATATTGTCATTCAAGAGTTCTTCCCATGGAACGGAAGCAAAAAAAGTGTTTAGTGCTCCATAGTCAGCATGCAAGAAGTCCCTAAAATGTTCCCGAAATTGTAAGTAAGGTCTCTCCCCCTTTATGGAACAATGGTAGCTCTTGTGGTTGAGAGAATCAGGAAAGATAGGGTCTATGGAATTCTCAATAGTGATGTCTTCAGTATTAGTGGCAAACATTAAATCCAGGAATCTACCGAGGCTATTTAGCACTGTGATAAATTGTTTAAGTCCAAGGAAATTGAAGTTCTCACACACAACATCTGCACGATATCCTCTGGGACATTGGG
Source organism: Pissodes strobi (assembly GCA_016904865.1). NCBI lineage: Eukaryota > Metazoa > Arthropoda > Insecta > Coleoptera > Curculionidae > Pissodes > Pissodes strobi. Next base: position 79,037 of record MU184250.1, on the reverse strand, counting down.
CATATTGGACTCCATTCTCACAATGCCATGTTGCTAAAGGCAGGTTATAGTCACCAAATAAGGAATGCCGTATTCTTGTTACTCATATTATTAAGGGATTAAATATAGCCCTTATTATCAATAGCACATTTGAAGAATTTAGTACATCCCTTGAACCACACCTTTTTTTTCCCACGTGAGGGGAATGATTCGAGAATTCACGTCCAATTGAGACATAGTTTCGCAATTAATTATAAGTTCGTGGGGACATTTTTCTATCATTCTATCCATAGAGACGCTAGTATGTAAAACTTTTGCGAGAATAAACTAGAGAGGTTTTCCCGAAAAGAAAACGAAAAAGAGCGCCGGGAATGTCTGGCTGCGGCAAATAAGGTTCTGAAATATACGAACGGAGCGTGGGATCATGCAGATAAATTTGCATGTCTTAGAGCGTTTTTATGCAAAATAAGATAAAAACGGAACGGAACGGAATAGGACCGAGCATGGAATGGGGAGGAGTGAACAAAAAGAGACGCGGTTTCGAGACAGACGAATTTCAGGCTTATTATACTGACACGGAGTGGATATACCTAAATAAATAGCGTTCTAAATTCAAGCAAAGGTATCCTTACTTTTACCTGCATATCGTTAGAAATATAAATAAGATACGAGTATGAGTATGTTCAATATCAATACATATCATAAATATATGATTCAATATTAACGCAAAATAATGCAATCCGGCAACGCAGTCTTCCAAATAGTAGCGCAAATTTAAAATGCTTTAGAAATTCACTCATCACCTTCTAAACAAGAAGGCCTGATGTTTAAATCTAAAATGGCGTCGCGAATAGGGAGGAAATATACGTAAAATGTCCAATATAATGCGCAAGTTTCAGAATTTTCGAACGAAAATTACTATTTTTACTATAGAAATGAAAAAGGGACTCTTGTTTTTTTAATTGATGGAAAATACATTCTGCTTTCATTTCATTTTAATTTGTTTCAAATTAATGATTTTAATCTAAATTATGTGAACCATTTCTCAAAAATGTGACGTACAATGTGTAAAATTTGATTGTGACCATTGTCGATTTGTGTTGTTTGATTGCTTCCATGGATATGTCCTTTGTCCACTGACAAGTAACACTGCACACTACGGCCGAAAGCGCTTTGTTAAGTTTCAGAATTTTTCAATATAAATTGGTATTTTTACTACTGGAGCGAAAAAAGTTTCTTAAATAATGAAAAATACATTTGAACAAAAAACTGAAGATTGTGAACATTTGAATTGTTTTAAAAGTTCGCGTATAAATTTTGGCTATGTTGGCTACTGTTTTTCTTAGTTTCAGAGCCTTGTACTACAGAGGGTGTTGATTTACCAGTACATATAACGAATGGTTCACGTTTTTGCTTAAAAATGATTTCTCTATTGTATATTTTCTTTGGCTTTACTTACAAAATCCCCATTTATCGCTTTACCGCTATAGTTTGATAGAGAAACAAACCGAATACCTCGCATACCTCTCCGGACAATAAACATTTCCTGTCGTTAAATAACAATAAAATAAAATCCCATTTAATAACCTTATTAAACAATATTATCGGGTTCGTTACGCCAACGTTCACACGACGTATACACATATAGGCACTCGATGCTTCGTCACGTCATGTTCGGGGGGCGGAGATTGGGGATTGGGGATTTCGGAATGCACAAAGTAAACAAGATGACTTTTGATTATGGTGTTAGTGAGCAAGTAAATGTTGAAAGAGTCCTCACACAGATCACACTTTGATTGGTAATATATTGAGGGCGGTGCTAATATCAATATAGGGAAAGAATAATGCAAGTCCAAAATCTATATCAAATATTCTTCATTCTCCGTTCAATATCGACCGACCAACTCCACCCAACTATATCCCTCCAAAACTTTTCATAATCCGTTTATATACCTTAACCAAATAAAAAAGGCAGATACATTATTTTTGTATCTCATTAATATTATTGTTTATTGTGAACCAGACAGCAGTGAAAAGACAGAAGACTGTGAATTTATTATCCACTTCTTGCAAATTTACTTAGTGCCACATCACCATGGTGAGGTCTGAATTTGGGACACCCTCTGTTGGAATCTTATATTCAACAATAATTATTTCAGCTTAAATAAACAGTCTTTATCCGTGACCGCAAATAAATGCTATGTCAGTTATTACTTCAAAGAAAATACCCAACATGCAGCGGTTGCGATATATTGTATCATTGAATAGGATTTTATTATTAGTTAGTCTGGAAGATTATAACGTAGGATAAATACGCATTTATAATATTCTCTGTAAAATATTTCTATACGGTTTGTTAATAAAGCCACATTATTCTTATATTGTATCTTTTATTATCTCATAATTCGAACACCCTCTACATTGATTACATATTTATTTTTTTATTACCGGTCGGGTTTGCGTAAAGGCAAAGCATTAAACATAAAATCTATAAATACGAGGCTAATGATGGCTCCCTGATCAAAAATAGGTTTACGATTAATAATTTACGGCCCTCATGACAGTGGCGACTCGTTAGTAAATGCGTTGTTTTGCCGTAATTTTTCCATTTTTTGTTGAATATATTATTCATCTAGGCTTCTAGACGCGCCCTGCCATATTTCGCCATTCGAACTAACGGTGTTTGGCAAAGCATAAAAGTTAATTCGCATTAAGTAGTTTGGCAATATTTCGCGATAACATTGCCGAAAACAATACCGCGGTTACCTAATGCGCGTTGCGGGAAAAACACAATGGCGATTCCGGACAATAACAAATTAAAATTATTGTTTTTTTTAACGACCGGCTCCGGACCGAAAAAGTTGTGAAATCCCACGTTAAGCGGGATTATTAAATATATTTTTATTTTTTTTATTGTTTGGCAAGTGAAACCAATAACAAAATTATATTTTTGTGCTTTTTTCTGATCGATTATTGGCCTATCATCGTACTTTGTCAACAAACAGATAAATTAGCGATAATGTGTATGCCTGAACCTAATTGGGACAGGTCCAAGCGATAAATTATTAAAGATATCAAATAAATTATCGAGTAAAGAGACGAAGGACAAGACTTCTAAATCCAAAGATAAAATAACTGCAGCACCGGCTGACGTCATCAACTGAACTTACTCATCTAAAACAAGAATGTTTCAAATATCGATATATCGTATTGTATCGATATTTTGCTGGCTCCCTAATGTCATTTTTCCATGTATCCCCATATTCCCCGAACTAATGATCGGATACTATCGATAGTTTGAAATTAGATATCGATTTTATCGAAAATTAAATGTCAATTTGTACTTGTAACAGAAACAAACGTATATTGAGGATATTAAATAAATGCAAAATATTTAAATTCTTAAATATAGGCGAAAACATCAAACAGAAGTAAAATCTGTTTTATTTTTAACGTGGTCATTGAGTGAACCTTCAGGACCTTCATCATTAGGATGAGTCCTCTTTAAGTGATCGATTAGATTGGAAGTACTTCCTTCTTTCAAATATAGTTTACACTTTACAGGGCGCTGCTTCCACTTGCACATTTCATAAAATAGTTTCCCACATACTTTGCACGTTTGCTCATTTTTAAACCAAAATCCATACACAAGCAAAACCGAACTTTAACGGAGCTAAACAAAAGAAAAAACTCTATTCTAACCGATAAATATTTCTGTAATTCCCCACAATTGAGCATTATAAATGTATGTATCAGATCACGAGATAGATGGCACTGATGGCAGCTTAAAGCCTGGGGCCTGCAACCAGCAATGCAAATTAGGTATGAAGCATAAGCGTTTTAAGATCCTTTACACAAATAGTGTACTATGTAAAAATCGACCTCTCTTATTGGTCGATCTATCTCGTATTACAATATGTCTCCGTGATGCAATGATTTTCTGTCAAGAGCTCTCGTGGTGTAGAGGTTTAGATCGTTGGGTCTCACCTAGTTCATTTGATGGGGTTCATTGACGGGGTTCAAACCCCGTTGCTTTTAAAAAATTTTTTTTAATATTATGTTTCTAAACAGTTTTTTTCATGATTTTGGGTATGTCTTGGGTTAGTTTGGGTTAGCACCTGGTTAGTTTCCTTGTCCTGAGCCCCCGTAGCGAGCGAAGCGAGCGGAGGGCCATGCGGATCAACCAATAGGAGAGGCCGAATTTCATATAGTGCTCTATTTGTGTAAAGAATCTTATAATGCGAAGCATGACAAGCCTCTAGCGATCCTACTAACTTTTCAATGCGAAAGCCGTGCATGCGTAATGGCAAAACAAGAATAGGTACTATAATGGCTTTGAATGGCCCTCCGCTCGTTTCGCTCGCTACTAACAAGAACCAACCCAAACTAACCCAAAATTGAGAAAAAAAAATAAATTAATAAAAAACAATCAACTTTAAAAAAAGTAAACAAAACTGAAGAGCTTGTTGGGGCAATGCCCGCTATTTTTGGTTCTCCATAATATTCGAAATAACACACCACATTAACAGAACAACTTACAGGTTTATTAAAACTAATTAAGAATAAAATAGGGCACAAGGCCTTCAAGTTATAAAATATGCTGCCATTCGGCCCAAAATACCAAATTCAACTCTCGCGCATAATATGCTTAAGCGACTCTAAAAAACTCATTTCTGCCATCGCAGGGCTTTTTGTAAACAAAACTAGGAACTACTTTAATATTCTATCTTTCTCTTTCTTAAGGCAATCAATCTAAACTATTCTAAGCAAACATATAAAAAATGCAGTGTTGTCACTGTAGCTTTTACATCCTACATTTTAATTATAATGAACTATTTGCTTAAGACCTATGAGAATACAACAGAGCTAAGAACCCGCGGCGCATAAATGACAAACAGATCGTACAACTACACACCACCGAGGCTTTGAAGGAATTTGGCTAGGCCGTATCCGTAAAGACATAGATAATTCCGATACATTCGGCCATTACGCATGCACGGCTTTCGCATCGAAAACTTAGTAGGAGCGCTAGACGTTTGTTGGGGCATGATCCTTTTTTGTTCTAGGATAATTTCTATTCATATCAATGTAATTTGTCTATTTAATAATAATTTATATTTACATAATATCGATAGCCTTTTTTCGCTATCGATAGTTGAATACTATCATGATATATCTCAACGATGCGATCGTACCTCTTCGCGAAATTCTATTGAGCGTCTCGTAATAGATTGAAACTTCTGAAATAGAGCCCATTTTTCTTGGAAACTTCGTCATCTATCAGCGACGGCGGCAGGCATTGTGCTCATCGCCCAACCTAATTATTCCCCTTCGGCGTTGCGCCATCAATTTACTTCCGCCGTCATTGTCTTCCCGATAGACGAAGGAATCCGTATTTGTAGTAGAAAGGCGGTCGTCGTCTTTCATCTCTCGCCGGATAATGCCCGATAAAGTGGCTCTAATGAACCGGAAGGGAATTTATTAATTTATTACTAAATCAAATGAACTTTTTATCTTAAGTATGAGGCGCTTCGTTCACTAATTTTGAGAACTATGTAGTAATGGCACAAACTTATAAAGAATGAAACAAGAAAACTGTTGCTACATGCCTCTTGCCACCGTCCCTGCGTGGCTTCTTGCGGTGTTGCTCTTACTCGATTATGTCATCTGTCACACCAAATGTCTAGCTAACTTCATATCGTTTAAAGTTGTGTCAAGGGATCGCCCTCTAGTGGTAGTATTCCCAATGAATGAAAAACCACACTCTTAGAAGATTTTAGACTTTTTTCATAAGGTTATGTATGTTTCTCTTTTTAAGTTTGGGTTAGAATTGGGTTAGTGTTGTTTGGTTGTGCGCCGGGGCGAGCGAAACGAGCGGAGTGCCATGCGTGAGGTTAAGAACACTCTTTTAAATTAAAAGTAATGGGAAGTGAGAATTGGCAATGTTGCCCTCCTCAGATTTAGATTTTTTTATGACTAGCGTTGTTTAAGGTCAAGTGTCAAGTCTATTAGAAGGTGATCATTGTCTTTCCTATATAAGCCGTATTTGATTCACTCACTTCACTGAACTGATTCGTGTTCGATTGTAAAAATATCACTCTGCCCCCACTACCTAAAAAGTGATCCAGCTCACCTGTAAGTGAACCGAAAATGGACCGGGATCACTTAGATCGGTTCAGTAGTTCAGGTAAAAGATGGCATTTAAATGTCAATCGTCAATCGGCTTTTTTTTTAATTGTTTTCATAATTTAATTTGACTTTGGCTCACTGAACTGAAATATCAGTTCAATTTCAGTTCATTTTGAACTCTCCAGTCTCATGGCTTATATTTCGACGCTTCGTTCTCAAGCGACGCCTTTTAAACAAGAAGGCCTTGATTTCTAAATCTAAGATGGCGTCGCGCTTAGGGAGCAAGTTCTAACAATGGAAAACGTATTAATTCATACATAAACCACTTTTGTTACCTTTTGACTTAAAAAAAATACACGCCTAAATTATGTTTAATAGTTAATTACATGTCATTTACTATTATCTATTTTTCTTTCGTCGGTTTTTGTTGCTTGGTATACTCAGAATTCGCGTAGGCTACGATACAACATACAAGCGAATAGTGCGTTCCATTCGTAAAATCAGTACGCATCTGCGTTCATTTACTTGAATAAAAGAAAGAGATAGTAGATAGAGACATTCATTGTTGACGCTTTTTATCAATTAATTTTGCTAACGAAACTGCAGCATACGTCTTAAAAATACATCTGGCAACAGTGTGCATTTTGAAAAAAAGTTTTAGCTAGGAATATGCGATACTGTCGAAGTATCGGTACTCGAGTATCGCGATCATCAAAACGTCAGTGTCGATACTTTAAAATATCAATAAATAAGTATCGATACTTCCAAAATTAAGAAACATTTTAATGCTACATTTACATTGAATTTCACTTCGAAGTGAAAGTGACAGATTGTTGCTTGCTAAGCGAAAAACATATGCTACCATGCACATTAAAATTTGCGTCCAAGTTCACGGTAAGCCAATATCTCAATATATGAAACTAAGAATTTTGACAATAAATTTTGTGATTGGACACAAATTATGTTATCTCAAATTCATGCTCAAGAAATTATCTAGTATCGATACTTTCTTAGTCTAGTATCGACACTTTCTTAGTTATTTGGTATTCGATACTTGTAAAGTATTGTAAGGTTGGTATCGATATTAAAATACTTGATATTAAAACCAAAATATCGATACCGGATCATATCAGTAGAATCAGAATAGTGTGGCTATATTGTGACAAATGACAGTAACAAGGAGGATATTTACAAGGAGCGTTTTTATGACGTAGTGCTGCAAATTTGTCAAGACGTTGCCTGGACCACATCACAGGGCTTCAGAGTTGCGCACGCATCACATTGTTGACAAACACATGCGATCTTTAATGTTTGCATTTGTATTTTTACATTTTCACTTCATGCAACGCTCTCCGCTTGCTCCGGGGCGCAACCAAGCGAAATTAACCAAAATTTGAAAAATAATTAAGCGAGTGAACACGTATCGGGTGTTGGCCCTTTCGTCTTCAGCTTCATAGACAGACATATATGATCAGGTAGGGGGCGCGTGGTGAGCGTTAGGGGACTCTTTTGATTCCCCGAGGAAGAACCAGAGGTCCAGCCGGGGGTTTGAGCCCCGTGCATGTACAAGATTTAAGTGTTTGTGAGCGTCCAGCCGGTGGTGTTCGAACCTTAAAACAAGCCGTGCATGTATAATAAGTCTGGAGTACATATTCGACATACTGGAGGTTCTAAAAATAGTATGTCTGTCCACCAGGCTGTAATCAATCTGGAAGGGTCGCTCCAGCTCTTGCTAAGCCCGGATAGGGGTCTTATTGGGTGAATGCTATCCAGCGAAGCCCACACGTAAAGCAGCAGAGCATGACCTAAAAATAATAAAAAAACATCGAGGGAAATTGAACCCGGGCAGCCGTATCACAAGCACAGCACCTGACCACTGCGCAGACTGCGCTACGAGACCAGTTGAAAGCAATTCGCTGGACCATAAAGATATGGTGTTTGTCAAGAGTGTGATGCGCGCGCAACTCTGAAGCCCAGTGATGTGGTCCGGGCAACGTCTTGTGCAAATTTGTGTCAAACCTCGAACTTTGATGCAAATGTGAGGGATCTTCTTGGCTTAAATTGCTCTATAGTACATCGCGTTTCTAGTGAAAAAAAAATGGAAAATCGAAAATACTTATTGCGCTGCAACTGCGCAACATAGCAAAACATAGATCAAACACCTAAATAAATATCTTCCTTTTCTCAACGGCCGATTTATTCAAATATCTATTTAAATCGGCGTGTGTTCCCACATAATGTACAACGAGTTCCTTTTCTAAATGCGACTCTCACAAAACCCTATTTATTTTACTTCCGTAGATAAGCGAATGCGTATCCGGCCCCAGTATTATATGTCGTTAGGTTGATCGCTTTTTCTATTCGATTCGGGAGCCGTTTTTTTTGTGTATAAGCCTATACACAAATGCGTTCTATACGAAACGGATTTCAATTGCACCGTTGGTCACTTTTGTATAATACGCCATTACGTTGAAAAGTATAGGCATTCGATTTTTAATGTTGACGTCATGCAATTTCTGTATATTAGTTAATATAGCACTAGGAAAGAAATACGATTTTAGGAATCGATCTAACTCACCATGTCTACATACATAGGCTATGTTCATCGGCACTTAGCATATTACGCTATCGCTTCTAAGCGCTAACAGTCCCGTTGATCGACACGACACTCTCCTTTGCGGAAAAGTCTACTGTCAAAATCAAAAGACGTTCTTCATAACATAACCTATTTGTTTATTTTTTCGGTTTTTAAAAAATAGTTTCTATAACTATACGTTTGTCAGCTCGGCAACAAGACATTTTTCTAATCTAGTTAAATTTTACCGCTTTTCGAATTCCTAATAGTAATTTCTGCAAAAATCGCTTACTTTTATGTTTATGTTCGAGAATTATGTTGTAGCCATTACAAACAACGTCCCCACTCACGGTCACTTAATTGACCGTGGTCCCCACTTGCATAGGTGATCACAGTCCAGTTAGATGCTATAAGTGTGTCATTATTATCCATTTTTTACATACCTTTAACATAAATCTGCATAAACAAACAATTTAATAATTAAAATTTAAAATGAAAGGTTAGTTTATTATTTGAAATTATTCGCCATTTTGGTGCTAGCGTAGCCCGCTGACTAAAAAAGCGCTTTCATTTAGCGCTAACTACGCTAACGTTCGCTTTTCTGCTGAGGGGTAGTTCAATACCGATTTAGCCGTTAGCGCTTGCAAGCGCTTACAATCGCTAAGACCCGTTGAACATAGCCATAGATTTCAGAACAAATCTTCAAATCTATCTTGAATAAACATTCATAGCTTTTACAATGCATGAGAACAAAAGAGATAGAGATACTCCATCACACTAGATTTGCCCAAAGATGTTAAACAAATTATCCTTCAGCTTTGCCAACCGAATTCGCTGTTAGGACGTGCAGTGTTGTCAACCGCTGGAAAAATTTCGCAGGTAATTTTATTGTTGTTATGAATTTGAGAATTCAAGATTATTCACAGACAAATAACGGAAACAAGATTGATTTCCTATTTAAAACTTCTGCCTCTACGTAGTTGAAATGCCTTGACAAGTGAAAATTGCCTGTTTATCTAATCTAAATAAGGATGAAATCAACATTTTTAAAAATACAACTTTTAACAACAAATACCAAAATAGGCATGCCCAGTATTGCCAGATCTATTGTTTTAGCAGTAATTCTGCTGTTTTTATTTGATGTCTCAAGCTGCATTGAGTAAATTCGTATACACTCTACTAGACACCTACCGATACTCTATAAACTTCACATAACAGGCCAGTGGATATACTGCGCTCTTTGTTCGGATCGATTTGTATCGATACCATAGAGGCGAACGTGGTATCGTTCATCATGCGCTTCTAGTCTGCTTGTAAAAGTGATAATTATTGCAAAGGAGCTTTGCAATAATCGCCCGATTGGAAGTTGGCGACGTGACGCACGGTGCGTTAAAATAAGTAGCCACAAATATCAATAAAATTATTTAAATAAATTCGTCGAGTGTTTACGCTCTGTATAGCTAAAATAAAAATGTAGATAAGCGAATACGTAATGCTTAGCTGGCGTGTACGATACATACCTACGTCTGGGTTTAAGGAGATTATACCGTAAGTATAGGTTTCGGGTTATCGAGTTACAGAAGTCGGAGTGTAACATATGGTTCGCGTTGCGCCAGTTGTGCAAGTGGCGTTAATGGTCTTGTTCTGACGCTTTTTTTTTGGGTGACGAAAACAATTACATGAAGGAAAAAGAAGAATCTGGTGAAGAAGAAGCGTGTGCGTCAGCTACGCACGCGATCCCGGTAAAAATTAAATTTGTTTATGTAAGTTGCTTGATTTACATTGAAAACATTGCAATTTGGCTCCTGTTTAGAGCCAGGTATTTAATTGCAATTTTTAAACTCCTTTTTAATATGTTTTGTATTTTTCAGTACGTCGGTTTTTCTTTCATTCTGTATTTCATACATAACACAATAATGCCTGTTTGATTCTCAAATAAAAATTAAGCTAGCCTACATTTGTAAAGTTGAAACTTAATGTTCTAAATTAAGAAATTAAACTGTTGCCAGCGCAATTAGATTTGTAAAATTACACGAGCAATCTGCCAGCCATGTTCATTATGTTGCTAAACCAAATATTAGTGCTTTCGTTAAGCGCCTCTGCTCTAGATCCGACATCGGAACAGTTGATACTATGTGTCAGAACTTTTCGAATTGTTGTCAACTTTAACGGTTAGGCGTTAGGCCAGTTATTTAGTGATGGGCTGCTTTAGTACCAAATATTGCGTCATATATTATATCGGACACTTTTTTGTTTTCGTAAATCACAATAAAACACAAAGCATAAACAATATTACTTTATATCTTGAAACAAGGTTCACTAACACATAACAAATTAAAACTACAGAGAAGATCGTAAATGTTTAAAACTACAAACCACAAAACAATTAAAATAAAAAGCATAAAAACAAAATAATTGTTGTTTTTACCCAACATATTGTTACTTAGCTTAATGCACAAGCTTCCTTTGATAACTTCAAATTCAAGGATAGAGTTTCTTGCAAGATGGCACTATCGAACATAAATAGGTAGCGTAATACGGCCCTTTACAGTCGTACGGCACTATCCTATATTGCATTTAAAGATCATTTAGAGGCGTAGCCGACTATATCAAAATCGGCCTCTCCTATTGGTCGATCCACATGGCCCTCCGCTCGCTTCGCTCGCTACGGGGGTTCAAGAAAAGGTGTTATCGCAAACTAACCCAAGACACCCAAAATCAAGAAGAAAACTGTTTAGAAACATAATTAAAAATAATAATAAAAAATGCAAGGGGGGTTTGAAACCCGTTCCGTCCAGGTGGGACTCAACTATCTAAACCTACGAGAGATCTTGCGACAAATTGATTGCATCACGAAGACATAGTGTAATACGAGATGAATCGACCAATAGGAGAGGCCGATTTTGATATAGTCGTCTACGCCTGCAAATGATCTTAAAATGCTTCTATATTAGCCGCTGATTGATGGGTTAACGTCACTTTAGAGTACTGTTAGCTCTTCACGCCTGGCCTCCCGCTCGCTTCGCTCGCACGGGGCGCAACCAGACAAAACTAACTGAAACTAACCCAAATTTACAAAAAGAAACAAACATAACCTTAAAAAAGTATACAAAAAACTTGTCTTACCCCGACGGGAATTGAACGCGGAATATCCACATTCCAAACGCAGAATCTGACCACTAGGCTTGGTGGAAGAAGCTAACTGGACCGTAGAAAAACTGAAAGTGACGTTAATCTACCAATAAGAAGCGGCTTATATAGCATATGATTGCAAAGGATCTTAAAACAAAAATAGGTATCTATAGTATTGACCAGGAGGGGGTTGAGTATCCAATATTTTTTACTGGGAGAAGTATCAGATTTCTTTCTGGTAGATCCTTTTTGCACATCTCTATAGCTAATCAAAATGGCAACCCTGCTTGGTAAGGAATCCGTCTAATATCACTATCGGCCATTACCTATTAATTAAATCCCTTTATATTCGTGAGTAATTTAATTAATCTATTAATGAAGGACGAAGGCGAAAGGTGCATCAAAAATTATTACGCGGAATCGATATAGAATATTTAAAGCAAAAGTGTCATAAACTGTTTGTGTATATAAATACTGTACTTTTACATTGATATATAATGGTGAAAACCTAGATTTATATTTTGTATTTAAACAAACACTTATTACGATAAAACTTAATAATTACTAGATTGTAGGAATATTTAATATTAAAAACAATACTGATCGCAAAATCAGTTTCAATTCGATTACTCTTAATTAGCCTACTTCTCGTTGCCCGTACCACATCAGAGGGCTTCAAAGATGCGCGCGCATCACATTGTTAAAAAAAATGTCTATTATTAGACTTTACGCATGGCCCTCCGCTCGCTACGTGAACGCAACTAACCAGAACTAACCCAAGGCATGCCAAAAATGAAGATTTTTTTACACATAATATGAAAAATGTTAAAAACGATGTCTTGCCACCGAAATCGAACCCGGGCTGCCGTATCGCATACTCAGCATCCAACAACGGACCACTTGACAGTCTAATAATATTGTGAATGTCAACAATGTAATGCGCGCGCAACTCTGAAGCCCTCTGATGTGGTACGGGAAACGTCTACTTTCATCTCTAGGCAATACGAGGATAAATAACACTTTGCATTCCATTTATTGCGCATGCTCGGATTTTGTACATAAACATCGTTGGAAAACGGCATACAAACCAAAGAATTTTGTACTGTGTGTGTTTTATGACGTCATAAGTTCTAAATGTTTAATATGCATGATTGACTAAACACAACACAAGAAAAATTATTTAAAAGGAAGAGACAGAAAGAAAGTATAGTAAGCAACTTGAATGCAAGTACAACTTGAGAATGATTACTCTGGAGGCGAGATGTTAAATCGCTAGATGCATTCCACGTTTTTATTGATCGACACGGATTAGGCGTGATGGTGAGATTATGTATAGTATATTTCTGTTTTACGTAGGTATATGCATTCTGTTATGTATCTCCAATATTAGAGCATCATCATCATACTTGTATTTAAATATCGTCGGCAAACGGCAGTAAGATATTGAAATCATCTACAGTCAGGATATACATACGTGATCTGTGTCGAGCAGTAAAAATGAGTAGCGGTTTCCGACAGCGATCTGTTTTGAACTTTTCTGTTCGGTTCCACGACGCGACCAGATGTTGGCCGAATCGGCCTTAGACTATATTATCGGCAGACTTACCCATGTCTTCGCGGTCTGGTATCTCAGTGGTTAGGTAGTGTGGTTCTGATACCAAGGTTGCTGGTCCGATCCCCGTCAGTGTCAAGCTATGTTTTTAATTATTTTTAAGGTTATGTTTGTAAAACTTTTTTTTCATTACTTTGGGTATGCCTTGGGTTAGTTTTGTTTAGTTGCACCCTGGAGCGAGCGGAAGTCCATGCGTAATAACTTAATTATTGCCGACATTCGGATAAGGTCGCCAGAAAAGTTCAAAACAGACCGCTGTCTAAAAACGCAAAACGGACACAACGATTTAGCCAGAAGACATACTAGACGCTAGCGAGGTCTAAGTCACGGATAGTCCTGATCAATCAAAAGGAAGACGCTAGCGTTCTGCGTTCAAGCATGGCCATCCGCTCGCTTCGTTCGCCACGGGGGCTCATTCAACAATAACTAACCCAAGGCTAACCCAAACTAACCCAAATTAAGAAAAAAAAAGTAATTTAATAAAGAACAAACATAACCTTAAAAATAAGGCAAACAAAACATCTGTCGCGACCGGCGGGAATCGAACCCGCAGCGCAAGAATGACAGGCAAGCACTCTGCCTATTACACCACCGAGGCGTTGAAGGAGTTTTGCTAGAACGTAAAGACATGGATAATTCCGATATACGCTAGCGTCTTGCTTTTGATTGGATCCGTGACTGGGACTTCACTAGACGCTAGACATTGCCCGTGCCGCATCAGACGGCTTCAGACTTACGCGCGCTTTACATTGTTGACACACACCATATCTTCGAGGTCTAGCGAATTGCGATCAACTAGTTCGTAGCTCAGTGGTTGGATGCTGAGTCTGCAATACAGTGGCCTGTGTTCGGTTCCAGTGGCAAGACATGTTTTTTTTTTTAATTTTTAATATTATGTGTAAGAAGTTTTTTCTTCATTTTGGGCATGCCTTGGATTAGTTTTGGCTAGTTTCTGCTGGTTGCGCTCACGTAGCGAGCTATGCGTGAAGTGTAATATTAGACATTTTTGTCAACAACAATGATATGCGCGCGACTGTGAAGTCCTCTAATGCGGTAGGGCCAACGTCTTGTGATTTAGCCACGCATAGTTTGCTATTCTTTTAGATAATAACAGCAGCCTCGCAAAAATATAATGCTTTCTTGTCTGGAATGACTCTCCGCTGCAAATAAAATCCTTTTTTTTAACGTGGTTTTTATTTATAAAATAGTGTATAACTTGTTACTAACGTATCATACACTTCATACAACAGGGACATACACATACATAATTATCCATATCGATCAAGAGATAATGTTTACAAGAGAACTGATTTAGGAAGAGCTAAGAAGGCGCTAACATTTTGCTGCCTGCTTCTCTAAAAGAAGTATTTAACAATTAGGGGGTTTAGAAGGGAGCTTATGTTACTTTTTAAAAAATTCCTTCTCTTTCCCATGTTGGTTTATTATTTGGCAATTAATGTTATATTAAGAGTATAGGTTGTATGGTATTAATGTTACTTTATAGAATAGGTAACTATGTAAATAGGTTAGCGACTCTGTTTTATTATTAGATTTGCCTATTGGAATATAATATATAATAATTTTTGTTATTAATCCCGAGTTGTACCAAATGAGCTGGTACATGGCGTCATATCGAAGCAGAAGCTAATTTAAAATTGAGAAAGACGAAGGAAAAGTGTTCTAACCTCAAATGCTTTTTCGTTCGTTGACGTTTTGTTAATTTGCAGTTTGTAGTTCATGATTTTTAATATTTTTATTTTGAAAGATAACATTAAAATAAATATTTTTACTCATTAAAAATATCGGTAGTCTGCTTCGGGGTATGTTACCATTTACTGTATGAATTTGTAATAATAATGACAATTAAATGATACCCTAAAGTAGGCGGACGTGACTTTCTATATCGTATTTCGTTGCTCTAAAAGAGTTTGTTCGTCATTGTTCTTAATTACCCTGTACTAGTGGAAACTGGCGTGTTACCGTAGTGATAAAAATTTGCTTTGTGCCACTGTGCCAAAGCTGAGAGGGTTCGTTTGATAATCAGTCGGTTATCATTGTGTGGCAAATATTTGCTATATTTAACACAATTCAAGTAAAGTATTCCATAAAACTTCTAGGTATTTTCACAGAGAAGTGGAACGATGGCAAAACCTACACAAATTGTATACACTTTTAAGTGTTGTCTGATAACTAAATTGTTTGTGTAAAATTGTTGTTTTTATTTCAGAATAACAGTGGCCCCGGCAGTGGAACAACCCAGTCGCAGCAATACTACCCTGGGGGAGTAACGGGGTTTCCCCCGCAGCCGTACCACACCATGCAAGGTCCCCATCCTGTGCCTAGTCCGACCCACCATGGTCATTCGCCTCCCCCTAATCCTACCTACTACAAAGTAAGTTTGCATTATAAATATAAATGTATCTATATAATATTATTTACTGAATGACATTATCCAGTAAACCCTTAAACAGTTTTCCTCCTCTCTGATGTCACATTTCTCATAGAAAATTGTACTACAGACTATATAGCAATATTAGTAATTATATAAATGTATTTGAAAATAATAATTATTTACTTCAGAAAAATGTCAGTTGTTTTATAAATAATGAAATTAAATAACAAAATCCTTTATTTAATTGTACACTCTTAAGGAATTATTTGATAAATTAATCAAAGGTTGGCAACACTGGCGCAAACTCATTGCTAATGCAGTTAAACAGAATATTTCTATATTCAATGTATTTTCGAGGGATAGTTTAATATAATTTTTTATTTATTTATTCAACAGGCCAGTTGCCCAATAATATTACAAAATAGTAAAAATTTAAAATTTTTACCACTAACTATCTTAAGCTATGATTAATTAACATCACGACTTGTCGAGTTTATCTCGCCTAGACATGAATTCCAATCCTATTTATGAGCTGGGGACAATTGCTGCAAAAAATTAAGAATATTGTAAAAGAGTGAAACATCTTTTTGGTTTTGTCTCGTCTGCAAATTGCCCAAGTGCAAGGTCTCCTCAATCAGATGATAGTTCACAGAGTCTTGATAATTAGTTCTGGCTTGGTTTTGCTTAAACAGAATATGTCTGTTGCACTCTTTCAATATGTTGAGTTTGTACATCATTATGAGGAGACCAAATACATGAGCCATATTCCAAATGTGGGCGTATAAGGAGCATACAGTAAACGAATAGAATTGATGCTCTGGAAGTCTTGATGAAACCCAACATTTGAAGATCCTTAGAAATTGCTCCAGAAATGTGCAATATGCTATAATCATAATAAATATCTGTGACCATCCAAATGAAGATCCATTTAGAATGAGCATGGAAATGAAATGAAGCAAGAATCCAAGCAACCTAAAAAAGAAACTATTGTGGAAAAATAACAATGACCTAGACATGTAATTGTATTGTAATAATTTAAATAAACTTATTGCTAAGTGTAGGCATGAATATTATAAGAATAAAATATTTATTTATTTATTTATTTATTATTTCTTCAAATGGCATCATTATGTATAATAGTTTAAGGGCTTGGTCCTCAGAAGATTTAGCATCCCTACACTGGGTTCTGAGTCATGTTCCTTCATTAATGACCTCGGGAGTTATCCATGAATTTCGCTTTTTAGATGAGTAATTTTTACTCTTAACAAGGGGAAAACACTGGAAGAACAAGCCGCCAAAACACAAGAAGAAACAAGAGAATTTCTCATATGATTCCTTGTTGTGAAGGTCATAATGCCATTGTTCTTTAGAAAGCAGGAAATTGAAGTAATTAAGCTTTTCTGAATTAAGTTTCTTTTTAGAGGGGGAGACAAAACTCCACAGTTAAAGGGCAATATTTGGGCATTATGGTCTGAAAATTCTATGTCAACTGTTGCAGTTTTAGTAACATAAAGGTTTGTGAACATGTTATTGATTTGAGTGCAGGATGAGCCACATATTCTTGATGGTTCAGAGACAGAGAAATAAGTTACAAGACCATAAGAGCAAAAAATATTAACAATAATATAAGGACTAACAGTTTGTCAAGAGACTCATAAAAAACATTATAGTTTGCTGCAGAGAACAAAAAATTATACTAAGAGAGTTAGAAAAGGTAACCATGGCCGCTGCAGCCTCAAAAATTTTATCTGCTGTTGGAATATTATTAAGTTTCAAAGTACGAAATTTAGGATGATTTTCATGTACAAAAATTGCAGTACCTTCAGCAGCCTTATAAAGTTTTTCAGTCTAAAGCAACTCAGTTCATTGTCTGATAGCCAGGTTTCAGTTACACAGACTACTTCTGGTAGTTCTGTGTATGTAAAAATAGTTCCAACTCGGACGATTTAACATGCAGGCTTCTAGCATTCAGATTTACAACTCGAAGTTCAACCACGGCAAGAGAGCCAGCAGAGACATCTGACCGGGGTGCTATCCCAAGACCATTTAATTTATCTATTTCATGCGCTGCTGGTTGGTTTGTACAGTGGCACTATAAGCAAAATTTACTGATACTAATATGATATATTTTATTTTCTCTCTACTATTCATTCATAATTCAGGACGAGAGAACGCAAAGGCAGCACATCAAACTGAAAAAGAAACTCCAGGAGAAGCATCAAAAGGGTCCCGAACTGTCGCCCCGTAAAGACCTAGTCAACGGCCTAAAAAGGGGCCCCGCCGGCCCCAACAAAGACAAGGGGATGAACAGCGTGGGAACGAGCGAAGACGGCGAGGAGAGCAGTGTTCCGGACGAGGAGGATTCCGTGCAAGTTGTCACGGATTTATTGTCGTCGGTACAGGCCCCAAAGGTGAGTACCAATATACATGTGGCACACAATCAAAATGTTTGGGGAAATTAATAGTTTAAAATTGTGGCATTCAAATTTTCAGCACAAACCTATAAAAGCTTGTTATATAAACTTCACATATTTTTGCCCTTAATTTCCAAAATGATATTTTTCTAACCGTTTATTTTGTAGGTCTTGGAGTTGAGTTCTCGTAGCGCGTTGCTCCAGTGGGCGCCTCCACTGCGCCTGTCCGAGTCCGCAAGCAACGACAGCGGCACCAACGAAATCGACATCGCCGAGAGCGATTTGCGCTACGAGGTGCTGCTCTGCGACAAGAGCCGCGACGCATCGCGCGAGATGAAATTTAAGTCCATCTATAACGGAGCGGCGCACTCTTGTCGCATACAGGTAGTACATATCATATATGTTGAACATTTTATGATAATGAGATGGTGATTATTTTTAGGACCTGAAGCCCGGCCAAGAATACTCGGTATCTCTGCAAGTGCATTTAGACGAATTACAGGGTTACGCAACTGATCCGATCAAATTTGTTACGCCAGCCTGCGAGCCGGATCAACCTCAACCGCCGAAATTGGGAGCCCGGACGAAAAATACGTTACAGCTTAGGTGCGATTCGAAAACAGTTTGGTTTTGAATGAATTAATTCTAAATTGCTTCACTTTCAGGTGGAGTCAAGTGAACGATAATGGCGCTCGGATACTGTTTTATATATTGGAATATGACGCGGGCAAGGGAGGAGAATTTGAGGAGGTACACAAGAGCAGAAGCAGAACGCAGTATAACCTTCAGAAATTGCAGTCGGCTACCTCCTACAAGTTCCGATTGGCCGTGGTGAATGAGGTAGGCAAAAGTGCCTATTCCGAGTCGGTTACCTACAGGTAAGAATATTTAGTCAATCAACAATATTCCTTTATTTGGATTATCATCAGGTGTCAAAGCGTAAACGTGTTGTATCTGTGTCTCTCACAATTTTGATAACGTGTATAGTGAGGCAAGAGTCTGAAGTTGTTTACTGGTACCAATATCAGTGTGCAGTTTTCACCTGAGGTTGTTTGTGAGCCTTTCCCGTCATTGGTTGAGGTAATATTGGCTTTGGCCGGCGTCGCGTTTCCGCACTGCACTTTGACCTTTTGTTTTGTTTATTTCTGAATCTCAACGTCAACGGTCAACAGTTAGTCAAGCGGGAGCTGCTAAGCGCCAAGTTGGTTCCAACGTTGCCAAATCAGCAGAGGGCGTTTTCTGTTTGTTTTGCTGGTATAGTACATTCTATCTGTCAACAGTACAACTATTCACATTAGTGCTGGGTTTTGGTACAGATATTATTCTGGTACTTTCAGTGAAATATAAGTTAAATTTCCAGGACCTATGGAAGAGATGCTGTGTGGGCTTTGTACCCAAACTTGTTATCTTAAGGAGAGTAAAACACTTTTGTTTGGATGTGCAATTGATAATTGCAAGAAAATCTCTTGTAGAGATTGTAGTAAGATTTTGCAGGAGATTAGATGCGCACAGGCAAATAGGTTACGTTTAACTACATTACATCGGTTGTTCTTGCTCTGAATATTCTCGTGTTTTCACGTGTTAAAGTTATAAAGTATACCAGTGTTTAATATATTCGTAATCGGGAAGTTGCGTACTTTACGATAATAATATCGTCGTTTGGAATGGACTTATAACTTGTACAATAATTATAAAACAAAACTGTTTGAATTGTACAATTTTATTTACTTTCCGAAAAAGTTTGTTTTTAAAAAGTTTTATTTCGAATTACAAGTGTTCAGTACAAAGCATTCTTAATGACTAACCTACATTAGGCATGCTGCCTATATATAATGTTCCAGATTTTGCTGATCTTGCATATGACTAATACATTAATATGAATAATAAGATGAGTCATAACAACAGTAATTCAGCGTAAATGGCCATATAATTCCTCCCTCTTTAAGTCTGAGAAAATTGGGGTTTATTTTCGAAGTGTTTCAATTTTATGTCCATTTTGCTGTGATTTCTTACATCGGTAATATATTATTCCTACAATTATTAATACAAGTATAATTAAACATATTACTATAGTTACTGATATACTAGTGTTTACAATATCGAATTTTCTCAAAGGGTGCAACACTAGTTTCTTTGCATTTTCTACGTCTTCTTGTATTTTATCTAAATTTATCACTTTTAATTGTAAGGGTTCAATATTTTGAACTAAGTTTTCGTCTATATTTATTTTAGGCAATTTTAACCTTAGGTTGACCGTATCAGACTTTTGAGAATCGTAATGATTATTTTGTATCTTAACTATGCATTGTGCGGGCAAGATTAAGGACACTTGTTTTACAATTTCGACTGTATTCTGGTTAGGGCATTGAAAATATTATTCTTGATTTTTGAGTATTATTATGATAGAATTATCATCAAATTGGGTAATAGATGTTTTTTCGTACTTAATAGGTATCATTGGAAAATGATTTGTCAAATTAATCGTTTGAACTATACAAGGTTCATTTTGATTTTTGGGCATAAGAATATCTCTTCGATTTTATGACAATCTTCCTTTAGGTTATAAGAATCGTTGGGTGATTCTAATAGTTAAGGGTTATTTAGGGTTATTATTTGATCATTGATTGGAATTGGGTACAGACGAATTAGTATATATGGTTTTCCTGTTATTAATGGAATAGCTACATCTACATCTACAAGCAAATAGACCACACATATTAGCCCTTACAGAAACACAAGTATGTTCTACAACAACAACAGTGAACTACCTCTATCCTGGTTACGACTTACATATCCGATTTAGATATGAGTTCGGAATATGCCTTTTTGTCCGAAGCGACCTTTCATGTCACCGCGAGGAAACACTCGAACCGAATAACCTTGACGTCATGTGGCTCAAGTTCACCGCCAAGGGATTAACCAAGTTTATATGTTGTCTCTATCGCCCTCCGAGCGATAGAGCCTACCAAAGCTTTTTCTCAACACTAGCTACCACCTTTGACTCAATACAGGTCGATCACCCCAGTTCAGAAATAATCGTTCTGGGAGACTTCAATGCCCACAACACCAACTGGCTCAAACATCACAACAAGACCGACAACGAAGGTAGAGAAGCTGAAGCATTTGCCATCAGCTGCGGGCTTACTCAACTTGTAGACGAACCAACTCGAATCTCAGAGAGGGGCGAATTCGCCGCCCTCCTGGATCTTTTTTTGACCACCAATCCTGACCAGTACAAGGTTACAGTTGGTCCGCCATTAGGTACCTCCGACCACAAACTTATTACAACGGTTTGTGAATTGCCACTCATACAGAAGGATCCACCATTGCCTCGCAAAATCTGGCATTACAATTCTGCAAACTGGGACGATCTAAGGTAGTTTTACCTAGATTTTCTTTGGCTCGACGTCTGCTTTGCCACTGACGACCCGCCAGACTGCTGCGAAGAGATCATGCAAGTAATCTCCTCAGAAATTGAAGCATACATCCAAAATTCCATCAAGTTACCATCAAAAGGCAAGCCCTGGTTCGACAAAAGATGCGAAAGAGCTGTAGGAAGGAAACAGCAAGCCTATAAGTACTGGAAGCAAAATCAGACCGCTGAAAATCGCAATTATTTTATCGAAGCGAGAAACGAGTGCAAGCGTGTGATCGACGAAACTAAGGACAAACACAATCAAAGGATCAGGAATAAACTTTTGCAATGCCCCAGTGGTTCCAGGAATTTCTGGTCGGTAGCAAAGGCAGTAAGTAACAACTTTACAAAAACGTCCCTCGCACCTTTGACGGACGAACGTGGCATCACGGCGACTACAGCCAAGGAAAAAGCAAACATGCTCTCCAAAATGTTTTCATCGCACTCTACCTTAGACGTGCCCCAAGGCACGACTCTCCCCACTATACCGAACATCAACACCACCATGGCAGAAGTCAAGTTTTCTCATCGTGATATTCGCAAAATCCTTAAAGAACTAGATACGCAAAAGGCATCAGGACCGGACGGAATACCTGCCATCTTGCTAAAGAACTGCGCCAACGAACTAATACCCGTTTTTCCCAGGCTTTTTTCTCTTTCTTACAGAAAAGGGATTTACCCATCCTCTTTGAGAGTCGCTCGAGTGCAACCTGTTCCAAAAAAAGGCAAGAATACCACGCCCTCAAACTATCGCCCTATTGCCTTGCTTCCAATAATCTCCAAAGTCATGGAACGTGTAGTCAATCAGCAACTACTCAAATACCTCGAGAGCAACAGAATAATCAGCGATAATCAATACGGCTTTCGCAAAGAGAGATCGACAGGATATATATTGGCCTATGTCACTCATATATGGAGTAGGGCAATTGAAAACTACGGAGAGTCTCGAGCGGTTGCGTTGGATATTTCAAAGGCATTCGATAGAGTGTGGCATGACGGACTGCTCAACAAACTGCCGTCCTTGGGACTGCCCGCCTCTCTCTGCAGCTAGCTGGCCAGTTTTCTTAAGAACCGATCCTTACACGTTGCAGTCGGTGGACACATCTCGGACAGATTCACCATCAACGCGGGCGTGCCTCAGGGCGCAATACTTTCACCAACTCTGTTCCTCATCTATATTAATGACCTGCTGATCGAAACGAATAATCCTGTTTACGGTTTTGCAGATGACAGTACCCTTGTCTCCCACTTTAGATCAGAAAAACCCTTACCAGCGACTGAGACTCATCACCGCAGACAGGAACAGATTACAGCAATTAATCAAGACCTGAAGAAAGTTCAAACTTGGGGCAACCGAAATTTGGTCCAGTTCAATGCAGCAAAGCGGGCCCTGACATCATTATGGCAGGATTCACCATTCCTTCATCCTCGTCAATCGGGCTGCTGGGTGTCTCGGTCAACAGCAATATGTCATGGCATGACCATGTTGCTAACATCGCAAAATCAGCCTCCCAGAAGCTTGGTGCGCTATTTCGCAACAAAAACTCTATACACCGCAGCAGTTGCCCTTGCTGTACAAAGCGCAAATAAGACCGTGCACATATCTGGGGTGCCGCACCAAAGCATACCCTAAAGCTGCTGGATTCCATTCAGAAGAGGGCTGTGCGTCTCGTCGGCGATCCGGAGTTGACCCGGAATCTGGATAGTCTGGAACATCGCAGACATGTGGCCGAGATGTCTCTGTTTTACAGATACTTTCACGGCAAACGTTCCCAGGATTTCGCCCGCATAATCCCGCCCCTGGCAACTCCTGTCAGACAGTCCCGACAGACGGCAGGAGCGCACCAGTTCGTCGTACAACTAGAAACACCTAGAACATCGCTTTACCAGAACTCCTTTGTCTGGCGTACTGCATCACTGTGGAACTCACTTCCAGGACATCTGTTTCCCACTAATTACAACCTACAGATATTCAAGAACCGTGTCAATTAACATCTTCGCACACACACCGCTCGTCGAGCGCCATAGGATCTCCCTTTAGTGTGTGTGCCACTGCCATAAAAAAAAATATATATTATTAAGTTGTTTTTTTATTGTTACATCTGCGTGAGCTACCTCATAATATTTAATTATATTATCAAAGGGTATTCTTGTTTCTTGATGTAGTTTATTAATTATTAATTGAAATTCTTGGTATTTAAAAATATCAAACCAAATCAAATCAAATTTATTTGCTGCTTAGTAAAGTACAAAGGGGACTTAAACTACCTTAATAATATCTATTCATTATACTACCTTTAACCAGCACAATGGATTTTTAAAATCTGTGCATGCTGGTCTTTAACTTACAATTATTTTACTTGTTGAAGGTTATACTACAATTCATGTCGATAAAAATAAAAACATTTAGTACACTAAAGTCCGAGAAACAAACATAGCAAAAAATTATTTTATACAAGATCTATTTTATATGTATATCCCAATAAATCTATTTTTTTAAATCCAATCCTGAATTTGTCCCTTGATATTTTTGAAAGGTTTATCCCTAACTGATCCAGGCAGGGCGTTATAAATTCTGGGGCCAGTGTAGCCAATTTGTCTTTGCGCTGCTGTATGCTTGACAAGGGGAGTCGCCAGGTTACGGTTTGCAAAATTTCTTGTATTTAGGTGATGTAAGAGTTCATTTCTGTAGCACTGATTATTAATCATGAATCTCAATACTGACTTTATATTATATAATTGTTCCAGATTCAAGAGTTTGCTTTCCCGAAACAATAGTTCTGTTGAAAATCTTTTATTTTTGAACATTATTAATTTAATGATGTATTTTCGGGCTATGGATAAACTGTTTAAGATTGATTTTGATGCATTTCCCCAGATAATTATTGCATAATTTATGATAGATTCAGCCAGTGAGTAGTGAACCATTTTTAGCATATTTGAAGATAGTATGTTTCTAAGTTCAAAGAACTTATATACTAGTTTTCTAACTTTTCCTGTTATATAGGTAATATGATTTTTCCAATTTAGGTTTTCATCCAAGAAAATTCCGAAGTATTTTATGCATTTTACCCTTTCTGTACTGCTACAACAAGTTTTAAAATTATCAGTATTACAATCTTAGCTACGTATTTTTAGATTCTGAGTTTCAGGCAAATATCTCTGTGCTAAAGCAAAAGTCATGAACTTAGTCTTCTTTACGTTCAGTGAATGCAAACTATGGTCCAGCCAATTCTTTATTTGTGAGGCAGAAGTTTCAGCCCTCCCAATAGCAAGTTCCCATGTTTTAACTTGAACTATTACAGCAGTGTCGTCAGCAAAGCAAAACACTTCCCCCTCATCAACAAAAATATTATTTATGTAAATGTTGAACAATAATGGACCCAGCACAGTTCCCTGCGGCACGCCATTACACCATCTCAAAAGGCTCACTTACACTATTTTCAATTTTAACACACTGCATTCTGTTATTTAAATATGATCTCAGAAGTCTATACACTATACCCCTAATACTCATTTTGTGTAGCCTTTCAAGAAGTATGTGATGCGCCACAATGTCAAATGCCTTTTTCAAATCGAGAAAAATGCCAACAACCTTCTCACCACTTGCAATCCCCGCCAAGATCAACTCAGTGACTTTACACAAGGCGTTCTCTGTACTAAAGTGTTTCCTGAAAGCATATTGATAACTTGAGAGGAGATTTTTTTGTTTCAAGAATGACTGTAATTTAAGTTTGATGCATTTCTCTACTAGTTTGCTAACGGTGCTCATTAAAGAAATTGGTCTATAATTTGATGTTAATTCTCTGTTACCTTGTTTAAATACCGGCACTATGATTGACTTCTTCAGAATGCTTGGGTACACTCCATTACTTAGAATGCAGTTTATAATGTGAATCAAGGGATTCATCAGATATTTATGATTTTCTTTTAAAATTTCAGAAGTGATTCCATCATCACCACTTGCTACCCCATTGTTGTTGTATTATTAATTCATTTGGCGTAATTGGGGTGAAAAAACAAGATTCCGAATTTGCCACTGAGATATCCCTAAAAATTTTTACAGATGGGCCTATATGCCGAGCCAATTCCTGGCCGACTGTGCCAAAGAATGTATTCAACTCTACTGAGAGGGATCGTGGTTTAGATCCCTTAAAACTTAAAATACTATGATGCATTATGTTTATTACCGCAAAGTTAATAGCGGTTTGTACATTTGCTTGAATTTCGCTTATTAGGCGAACATTATTTGGTAACTTGTCGAGTAATGCAATAAAGTACGTTGTCGTATACGTGGATTGAGTCATACGTGTAAGGTAATTTAGACGGTGTTGTATTTCTTGTTGATTTGCTGTGACTTTAGTCAGCTGTGAGTCAATATCCTTAGTTAATCGTTTAACGATTGTTTGTGTATCAGAAATATCCTGATGGAGAGTTTCCTGATTTTCTTGGAGTGTTTTGATATAGTTATCGTATTGTTCTCCATCATCAGCGTCAAGGGTTCCATAGAGGTATTTATGAACCTTCCCAATGAAATTGAATAATCCTCTTTTAGTTCTTTTCGCTGGGGTTGTATAATGATTTACGAATGACTTAATTGACTTTACTTGATTAATAAGATCGGGTGTTCTTGTCATAAGAAGGCGGTCTAGGGGTGTATTTGAGTTATTTAAAGTTTCTGCGGCTTGTAGAAGAGTCTTTTCTGTCGCTTCAATACACTCCTGTATATTTGTTAGGTTTACATGGTAATAAACGTGATGGTAATTATTTACTGTATATCCAGTTCCTTGATAGATAGGTAATAGTGGGTTGGTTATTTCTTCTATCTTGTATTGGGCGTTAACAATCAGTGGAAGGAGTATCAGGATGATCTTCATTTTTCCTGAAATTAGAATTGTCTTTTAATATCCTTGGGGTGTCTCTGATTTTTAAATACAGCTGATTTATATTTAGGCTGTATATTTATTGTTAGTTTCCGGGGCGTATTTAGTTTAGCTAGAACATTTGCCTTTTTTGCATTTAGTTTTGTATTGATATTATCGTTTAGTTCTTTAAAGGTTTCCGCTAATTCTTGTATATAATACAATAACATCTTTTAAAAGACAGTTGAAAAATATTACTAAATAAAGTCTCTAGTTTAACAATCCTTAATTTATATCTAATATGTTCACTCTGTGATATGTATTTTCCTTTGTGTGATCTTGTATGTAACTATTTAGTACTTAGTTTGTTTTTTTTATACATATACAAACATGTTTATAGCTATGTAATACTTATATAAATGGATTCCGTAGATAAATAAATAAACAGTGGCGTCTTTTCAGGTGAAGTAAGTTTGAAAAATGTGCGGAATAATATCGCAGGCGCATCTATTTGTTTATTAATTAATAATATGCTACCCAATAAGCAATATTTTTTCATCTCTAGCAACATAGCCTATATATTAGACACCTAGATAAAAATTGCTGTATCGGAAGGTGTGTTAAAGGGTTAATTCGAAAATGAAACTGTGAATACGATAATAATATAAGTTAATAGGTTTTTGTTCTGTTTCAAAATCTTCAGGTATCTTCTGTATTTTTAATAATAAAATTTCAACTAATGTTTGTTTGAAAAATGTTTTTCGCCTTGGGACATGCTGATAAACTATAGCCCACGAATTTTACTTTATGTAATTAAAACTAATTTGTTGAATATTATATTATATATAATTTGAAGGACAACAGATAATCCCCCCGCTCAACCCAACCCTCCGACTCTGGTGGAAGCGAAAGTGACCGAGCTCCACCTCAAGTGGAACCTGCGGCCTAAGGACGAGGAGTACACGCTCCAAATGAACGACCCGAAGACCAAGTACGGCTACTTGACCACCTACAACGGCAGAGACACGTTCTACGTCCGTCGGGAGCTTAGCTGTTATAGTGATTATACGTTTAGGTAAGCGATGTGTTTATGCATTAATAAATATCATTTCGTTTAATTGTGTATGTGTGTGGCCCGTCAATAAATAAATAAAATAAAATAAAATTTTTTCATTGTTCCATGACCAGTTTTAGTGCTCTGTCTTCGGTTTGGCATTTTGTTCTAATTTTGTATGCTTACATTAATGGTGTTTATAAAAATTTTTGTAACACCATTTGGAGTGTGTTAATGATAAATCAATAGCAAGTGTGTTTGTAGAGTGCCTATGCGAAGGTGAATTTATGTTTCAGATTAAAAGCTAGTAACGAAGGTGGCACCTCGCCCTGGAGCGAAGAAGTGACGTTCAAGACGAAACCGGACCGGCCGGACAGACCGTCCAAGCCGACGGTCAAGGGCCGAATAAACGCCAACTGGTTTAAATTAAAGTGGGACCCTCCCAGTAACACTGGGGGAGCTGAGGTTACTAAGTGAGTAGTGTCAGCTTTTACACGCTCCAGAAATAATTCCATTAAAGAGTTTGCTGTTGATTTTAATGATTATAATATACCGTTACAGATACATTCTAGAAGTCAATTCTGGCAGTGGTTACGAGCAAGTGTATAGCGGCCCTGAAACGGAAGCTTGTTGTGATCATCTGACGCCGGGAACGACTTATCAATTAAGGGTCAGCTGTGCGTCTGCTGGTAAGATATTTTTTGTTTATGTCAAATGTGACTAGAATCAGGCTTTTGAACAAGACGCGGTTAGAAAATTATAATCTGTGAGAATATGTTTTTATTGATTAATTTTTAGGTGGTCAAAGTGTTCCTTCGGATCCCTGTACCGTTACCACAGAGGCGATCGGTCCGGGAAGGTGTGGCGCACCAAAATTGGTGGGCAAAGCGAGACCGGACGCCCTAACGGTCAGATGGACGGAACCTGACTATAATGGCGGGGCGCCTGTCTTAGATTACGAATTACAAATGGTAGGCATTTGATATATTAAAGTCACACTCTAAACCTATAAAGAATAAGAGTAGTCGTCATAGAATTATTTATGTTTGCAGACCAGTCTCGGTTCCAGTCAGCTCATAGTTCACAAGAGCAAAGACACCGAATGCACGGTATCCCAAGGCATCATTCCAGGCGAAGAATACGCGTTTGCTGTTAGGGCAGTGAACAGGCAAGTACCGCGGTGTAATTCGAATTTAGCGATAATCTCTTACGTCAGCGGCAGCTCTAGCCACAGACTTCTAAAACAATTTACTCTTTTATCGTTACAGGATATGTGCCGGTTCTTGGTCGGAAAGTCTAAAGGTGATGTCGGGAGCCGCTTCACCTGGAGCCACCGGCAACATCAGTCTCACGTGCCGATCCCCATTCCATATTAGCGTGGAGTGGAGAGAACCTCCTAGCAATGGCGCCCCAGTTACTGAATATAGGTGAATGAGACAACATATTAGCTTTTTTCCAATGATATAGGGCGTTTGCCCAGATTTGGTTTAGTTAAATACGAAAATCGTTAATATTCAACTTTAATTCAGTCTAATTTGTGTGAATAAAAAATTTAATAAATGATGCGCTTGCTTTAGGTTAGAAATGAATCCCGATTCGCCCGAAGACCATAGCCAATTTTCCAATATTTATCAGGGACCTCAGACGACCTACGAGGCTAGGAACTTAACACCTTTTAGGACGTATTTCTTCAGGGTGCAGGCCTCCAATTCGGCAGGTAAGAATCTACGTTGCTAATAATGTCACTATTGAGATCGTTCTTACTATTGCAAATATTATTTGATTTATTATGCAGGTAATGAGTTACATGATTATTAATATAAGCATTCAAGTGCGGCGTTTAATTTTTAATGGATTATCGAAAGAGAAGGTTCTTGTTTGTTTGCCAATATTTATTTTTACGAATGACGACGATAAATTGGCTCCTGATAAATAGTTTAAAGCTTGTAAAACAAAGCCTGTATCAGTGATTATTTGTGTAAAATGTTCATCAGCAATTCGTCCTAGTTGCTTGGATGCAAGTTATAAAAAGTCTGTTAAATTTATATTGAAAACTGAGATTGGTTGCTGTGCTCGTGAAAACATACCCTCAACTGTTAAAGGAGCTAAATGAATCAAAAGCGGACATTAATCAACAAAAAAAATAAGGTTATGGGCCATTTGGAGGATAAATTAAATCTGATTGAAGAGACACTGGCTTTGGCTGGCTGCAAGCCTGATGAGTGTGTAGTGTACCCAAATCAAATCAAGAAAAAAAAATTAAATTACACAAGTGTTCTAAAGAGGTCAAAAGAAAGTGTAGTTATAGTGAAACCAAGTGCAGAGAAGGATTCTAATGATGAAAACAAAACAATGAAGGAAGACATAGAACAAAATATAAACCCTAGTGATATTGGTGTTGGAATCACTAGTATGAAAAGCACAAAGAATGGAACTGCAATAATTAAAGTTCGTGATGAAAAAGAGGCGAAAAAGCTTCAAGAAAACATTGAAGAAAAACGACAGTAGCGTGTCAACAAAAATTCCAACGAAAATAAATCCTTGTCTAAAAATTGTAGAAATCAATAGACGTCTCCTTGTATCACCCTCCCAATGTCAACGTAACCTAATGAATATTTGGAAATATTTAATGGTGTATCTCAAAGTTGTGTTATTGGGGGTGATTTTAACGGGCATCACAGCCTGAGGGGGTCCACATATAATAGTTTAGCTGGCATAAAATTATTAGAGACCATTGACCAATCACCGAACCTAATTGTACGAAATGATGGCACAGCTATCAGACACTGTTTTAATGGTGTATCTGCACTCGATATTACAATAATATCATCAAAGTTACCAAATAAATCGCAATGGGATGTTCCTGAAGAAACTTACGGTTCTGATCATCTTCCTGTTATGATTGAAATTAACAAAGATACCTATAATTATGAAAATTCTGATATTTATAAGTGGTCTCTAAAAAATCCTAACTAGAATCTATATGAAACTGTAATTGATAATAAGCTAGCCCAATATAAATATTGATAACAATGCTAATTTTTTATTGGAAAAAGTTATAGATGCAATTACTGAGGCAGCTGATTTGATATTTAAAAAAACTAACATTTCCTCTAACAAGAGGCATTCTCCTCCGTGGTGGGATGCTGAATGCTCACAAAGAGCTTTAGAACGTTCTAAAGCCTTTAAAAACTATAGAAAACAAATCAATTTAAACAATTTTCTAAAATATAAAATTATCACTGCCGAGTCAAAACGCCTTTTTAAACAAAAAGCCAGAAATAGCTGGTCAAAGTTTAAGTTCCCAAATCAATCCTTCATTAATATGGAAGAGAGTAAATTCCATAAGTAAAGGTTTGTCCATCAACTTAACCAATAATTTAACTGAAGGAGCTGAAATTTTTTTTAAAAAATTAACGCCATATTCTGTGCCCAATCATTTTGAGGGACATCAAATTCTCAACAACCATCCTTTAAGCGAGAGCATATCGGTCACTGAATTTAACATTAATATTAAATCAAGTAAAGATACTTCACCAAGCCTCGATGGTATAACTTATGCTGTGATACTACCTGTTAATGCAAAAAAAATACTCTCTTTGGCGTTCACCAAAATTCTCAGAAATGGTCACGATTGTCATTGTTATACCTATTAACAAACACGGTAAACCTAACGAATTCAGACCAATCTCTTTGATGTCATGCATTTTCAAAACATTTGAAAGAAAGACCCGTCTTGAATGGTGGTCGAAAAATTCTGGTGTACTACCTATACTCTATTTCGAAATGATGCGAAGTAATAAATCATTTTCTGATGGCTGATACATAGGCGTACATAATTACGTACATATACCATATACGTACATATTTTAAACGTTTACCTGTCCTAATACTCGGACTTTCCCAGCATTATATTTATCACACTTAGGTTTTTTTATTACTATTGTAAACATTCAAATTTGACGATTTTTTGTATGCATACCCTAAAGTTTAAGTAATTGTAATTTTTCAGTTATATTTGTTCTTCCGAAGAAGACACAGTGTGTTTGTTTCATTTCATAGTTTCAATTAAAATGGCTAATTCACTTTTCTCTCCAGTGAAATGAGCGAGCAAATGTCCATTTTCTGTTAACGAAAAGAATATTATTCTTAATGTATATGACGCCCTCAAACATCAAAATCCTCCGTATAGCGTTGATACTGTGGTGGAAATGTGTTCGCAAATGACGGGTGTTTCAAAAACGTCGATATATAAATTAAGGTATGAACGAAAAAGTGGAGCTGTAAAACCACCTATACCATCTTCAGGAAGAAAGACGGTGCCTATCGATGAAGACTACAAACTTATATTTAGAAGAACAGTACATTCCTCTTATTTTAATAAGGAAATACCAACCATCGACAAAATTTTAGGAGCCTTGAAGCAAGACCAAAATATGTCTCCAACGATAAGCAGGAAGAAATTGTGGACAACTTTAAAACAAATGAATTTCAGCTGGGAAAAACAAAGCAGAAAATCGCTCCTAATCGAAAAAAATGAAATTATTTGCTGGAGGAGACATTGCTTAAGACAGATAAAGCAGTTTCGAAGTAAGAATAGAGAAGTCAAGCATTCTTAGAAGGCTGGTCCACCGGACTAAATCCACCATCTGGGAAAGGAAAGCGACTGATTATTACACACCTTGGAAGTGTTGATGGTTTTGTTGAAGGCGGTTTGTGTTTGAGTCAAATCATTCTGGCGATTACCATGAAGACATGAATGGCGATGTGTTCGAAGAATATTTTGAACAAATGTTAGATCTCATTCCACCTAATTCTGTGATAGTGATGGACAATGCGAGTTATCATTCCAGAAAAGTTGACAGAATACCAACTAATTTATGGAGAAAAGCGGATATTATTCAGTGATTTAGACAGAATAACATACCATTTGATGAAAGTATGGTGAAAAAGGAACTGTTGTCCATAGTGTCCTCAAATAAAGCTCGTTTCACCGAGTATGTAGTTGACAAAATTGCACAGAAACGAAATATTACTATTCTTCGTCTGCCTCCGTATCATTGCGAATTAAATCCCATTGAACTTGTTTGGGCCCAAGTAAAAAGTTATGTAGCAAGGAGAAACACGACGTTTAAAATGAAAGATGTTAAAATTATCTTTGAGGAATCTTTAAAAAATGTCGATTCTGAAAAATGGCGTAAGTGTATTGAGCATGTTATAAAAGAAGAAGAAAAAATGTGGAAACTAGACCATTTAATTGACCTAATTGTAGAGCCTTTAATTATATCCTTGGAACATGACGAAGATTCGACGGATTTTTCTGACGACGAAAATGATATACCATAGTTCTCTACATAACTGTTCACACAAAATCGCAATTAATAATAATAATAATAATAATAATAATAATAAAGCCTTTATTCCAAACAGGTATAAAACCCAATTACATGGAATTCAATACATCGTGAATATAAAAATTAAATAAAGTGAAATGTGAAATGAAACAAGATACAATACAATAGTAATACAATAGTAGCATGATAGTAACATGCATAACTGGAAGATACCACACAAATAATGTAACAGTACAACTCAGATGTGGGAGTTAATCAGTTCATTAAGAACAAGACCAACATGCGAGCTGTTAATATCACAGGATTTAGAGATTTCATTAAAAATTCGACACATAGCAAACGTGGGTGCTTGCAGTAAGATATTAGTGCGAGGCGTTTGAAGGAAGAAGGTGTGATCATATCTAGTTTGAAGACTAGGGACAAAGAAACAAATATGCGACAACAGATAAGAACAGTCAATTCTGTTATGTAGTAAGATGAATAAGAATTTTACCAGATGCATTTTCCTTCTTAAGAATAAAGAGTGCTCATTAAACCGCAACAATAAAAGTTTATGATCAAACCCTCTCTCCGGGTAAACGCCATCGCTTTTATAGGCTAAATATTTCAAAAACCTGCGCTGCACCAATTCAAGCGAGTTTATGTGACAAGAGTAAATAGGATTCCAAACAACTGAACAATACTCAAGCTTAGATCTAACAAAACTATAATATAACAATTTTAGGCATGACATATTATTAAAGTTACTGGCGTTTCTTATTATAAAACCGTACATTTTTAATGAAGAGGCGATAACAAATTCAATATGCGGCACGAAAGAAAGCTTTTGGTCGAACACAACACCCAAATCAGTTACGCGCTCCAGTCGACTTAAGTAAGTTTGGTTAACAATATAATCGTATACGATGGGAGATCTTAGTCTGTGGAAGCTGATAACATTACATTTGGTTATGTTAAGATTAAGTTTGTTATGAACGCACCAATCATTTAATATATTTAGGTTATTTTGAAGCAATATACAGTCATTAACATTATTAACACTATGAAAAAGCTTCAAATCATCCGCGTAAGCAAGTTTACGACATTGTATAGAGTCCAAAAGGTCATTAATAAACAGTAAAAACAGAAGGGGTCCCAAGTTTGAACCCTGGGGCACGCCTGAAGTTGCGATAAAAGTGGATGACTTAAAACCCTCATATTCAACATACTGAATACGCCGATGAAGGTAGGAACTGAAAACACCTATCAGTTTATCAGAAAATCCAAAGTTATTAAGCTTGTTTAGTAGAACATGATGATCAATACGATCGAAAGCTTTCTGGAAATCAGTGTAGATAACATCAACCTGACTCAAGTCATCAATAGATCTGCAAACATAATCTGTCAGACAAGCGAGATTAGAAGTACAAGATTTACCACTAACAAAGCCGTGCTGATCCTCCGAAATCACAGCTCTGACATGTTCATAAATCTGTGTGTATAAAATTATTTCGAAAAGCTTTGAAAAATTGCAGAGAATTGAAATTGGTCTGTAGTTATTTACCAATCCTGGATCACCCTTTTTTAAAACAGGACAAATCTTGGAAGTTTTCCAAAGGTCAGGAAAAACTTTTGTTTTAAGAATTAAGTTAAAAATATGGACTAATGGATCAACTAGTGCCCCAATGGAGTCCTTCACTATAAAACTTGGCACCCCGTCCGTACCCGATGTCATTTTATTTTTTAGCTTCTTGCTAGCATTTATAACGTTAGTTGGAGAAATCTCATAAATGTCAAAGTTAGCAACATTGGAAACAACAGTATTTGTTTCGATAAGAGGAGATGAGTCCGCGTAAACACTATGAAAGTACGCAGCGAAGGCATTGACAATATCCAATGGATTACTATATTCTGTGCTATCAGAATCCTTAACTAATCCAGGGATTCTTGAGTGGTTCTTTTTATTATTGATGAAAGCCCAAAAATTTTTTGGATCTGCAGTTATGTTTTGCACTGTATTAGAAACGTAAAGATTGTAGTCACGTTGGATTAAATGTTTTACAAAACGTCGGTGGCAATTATAATTATTCCGATGAAACTCCGAATGAGTTTTTTTGAATTTCTTAAAAGCATTTTCCTTAGTAAATATACAATTTATAAGCTCGGATGAGTAATAACTTGGAAACCTACGACGTCGTTTTACTTTTAAAGGGACCGCACCCTCAAATATACTATTCAGTAAAGTATATAGCTCATCACAAGCAAGATTGACATCCTCCATATTTATTACTGAAGTCCAATCAGCCCGTAGTAAAAGGTCATACATCAATATAAAATTCGCTTTACGGAAATTATATTGTTTAGCTATGTTTTCATTGAGTCTAAAGTTCTCAGCATGAGCAGTATGCAGATCAAAACTAAATTTTAAACACGGGTGATATGGGTCTTCAATAACTAACGGATCCTCGGACCTAGAGGCAGTACAATGTAAATTAGCTAAGAGAAGATCCAACAGCCTGCCACTCGTATTAAGTACAGTATTGTATTGTCTAAGACTATATATATTATTAAAATTATTGAGTGCTATACATTTTGCATCTTTACCATTATTTACATAATCAGGTACATTGAAATCACCCAACACAATTACATTCCTATTAAATATGTCGGGATATAGAGAGAATTGATCACAAAAGTTATCATAATCTAGGTAGGATAACTGAGGAGGAATATACACGGCAAAGATATGAACCACATGAAAATAAAACGTAATTTTACAGCAAACAATATCAATGAGAGGTGAAACGTTACGACGAAAGATTGACAAGTCTACACTTTCACACATAAACCTCTTGCTTACCGCTATCAAGACACCGCCACCACGACTTTTATTGCTCATTTCAAAATTTCGATCCGAACGGTATGCACTAAACGTATCTGGAAGAAGTTCCGCGTCAAAAACACTAGGGTTCAACCATGTCTCAGCAACAACAATCGCATCATAGTTTGAAGCTTCTAAGGAGCGTAAAAATATCTCTGTTTTGCTGTTTAAGCCCCTGACATTTTGATAACAGCAGTAGAAAGAGGTTGGTCCTACACTTGGCGGAAACAAGGCTACATCACGTAGTTGGAGATCCATTTACATATTTAATAAATATGTTTGTTTCACCTGCCCCATTACGGCGTTCTAATTCATTCCTAAGACGATACAGCTCCTCCCTTTGTTTAAGTGTTAGATCCGGTTCGATATACATGCCCTTTGCTTTACAGAATTTAGCTTTATTCTTTAGAACGAAGTGAACATCCTGACAGCTATTCAATACTACTTTTATGGCTTTACGACCATTTTTATTTGCTTTGCCCACTAGAGAAACCCTAGCAGTATTCATCGGTCGACCGCATATTTCTGTCAATATCTCTCCAACTTGTGTCTCACATGTTTGAGTATTATCAAGAGCGCAATTATAAACAAAAACATTGCTCGCCCGATTCTGCCTGTCAATTATTTCAGCAAGCAAGCTGTCATTGGGAGAAAGAGACTGATCAGCAGAGTTAGACGCATCAAGCCTAGTTTTTGTGGCTGGAGAGCTTACAAAGGATTCTAACTTACTCTCAAGGTCATCCAGACGCTTCATTAATAAAGGCAATAATTTAAGGCTACCCTCACAAGAGCTGCAAAAGAACTTCAGGCTTCTTTTGTTTTTTAACTCTACAACTTTAAGTTCCGAAGCAGTCAATTCAGTGCAGTCATAATGAAATATATCCTTGCATCATCGCATATAACATGCTTCATGGAACTATCAATGGCATCACTACACAGCTAAACGCCATTACACCAAAATTAACTGTTGTAACTCAGCTGTCCATGCAGACGATGCCCTCCCACGATGTATATTCCAAAAAAAACGCCTCGTACAACGTGAGCCTAGGGTTCAGTATATATGCATATGCTTTCCCCAAGACATATATAAACAAAGCCCAAGATCAAGCATTCATTTGTATGCACATATGATATTTTCACTACTTCAGCACTTTAAACTAATTTATTCCATGATAAAACCACTAAAACACAGTATAATATTGGGAGCAATTACAATACGATGTTCACGGGCAGAGACAACCTGCATTCTTATACCTTATTATATAAATATTATATGTGATAAAATGTTACAGTAATACTAACTGTTTTTGAATATACATAAATAAGTGAATAAATAAAAGTACTTAGGTAAAACAGGTATTTTAAATTAAATACCCAAACGTACGCTACTGCAGGTAGAAAATGGCCCCTTTGCTAATAAAGCCTATTGTTTGCAGCGGGATTGCCATACAAAACAGGGTGGAATGGTTAAAATATAATACAGCAGGCTATAACAGCTGTGGCTAAATATTTAGAAATCACAAAAATTTATTTGACCACTCTGTTAGCGTTTTGCATTTATAAGTAGGTTTTATTACTCCGCACCATTTCGAAATAGAGTATAGAGGTCAATTGGGTTTTCGAAGAGGTAATGGTGTAACTGACTGCATTGCTCATCTAACATTGGATATCCAAAATTGCTATGAGAATAACGAGTATTTGTCTGCTCTGTTTCTGGATATTTCCAGTGCTTATGACAGCGTTGATACTTCTATTCTCAGGGCTCTGTTTTTAGTCCATTTCTCTTTAAACTTTATCCCGCCGATTTCTTTACTTATTTCCCGAAGTTAGTATCCTCCAATACGCAGATGATTTTTGCCTGTACACTACAAAAAAAAAACACTTGAAGAATGTATACAAACCCTTAGCCTTATTATGGACCGGTGTCAAGCGTATTTCTTTGACAGTGGCTTAGAACTGTCCGCATCAAAATCTGCAGTCACAGTCTTCACTAGGCACAAACTCGCATATCAGGAAACCATACAATTAGGAAATGTGGAAATCGCTTGGCAAAATAGTTTTAAGTATTTAAGATCATATCAATAGTATTATTGGCAATGTAGAAAAAAGTCTTAACCCTTTGAAGGTTGACACCAGACGCTATTGGGGAGCTGACCCCAAGGCATCGTTAATGTTTTATAGAGCATATGTTAGAGCCCTTATCGACTTTGGATCAATTTATTATGAATCAGCCACTAAATCTAGGCTTTTAAAAATCGATAGTCTACAGTACAAGGCTCTACGAATTATTACTGGGGCCCTCTACCCCAACAAATGCACTTTTAGCAGAGTCTGGTGAAATACCTCTATCTTTGAGAATACTTCATCTTGCTGGGACATTCATTGTTAAAAACATCTTTGTACAAAACGATTTTTTAATTGACAAAATCTACCAGGTATCACTAGACAATCTAACAAATAGCTACTGGATGCACAAAAGCTCACCACCTCTAGCTGATGCTCTCATTGAAACTACTAAATTTCGAGAAAAAGTTGTTAAGTACCCCAAACTCCCCTTTTTTACTGGCAAATTTAACAATATCTTGTTTGACACAGACACGTTCTTTCCTCAGTATACAGAAAGCCATGAAATGAATAACAGTATAATCAGTAATATCACAAACAAGATACAAAACGCCATCTCTGTATACACGGATGGATCAAAGACACCAGAAGGGGTTGGGTGTGCATTTTATATTAAAGACAATAATTACGGAGAGTAAACTCCAATTCCCCCATTTTCAGTGTGGAGGCTTATGCGATTATAGAGGCACTTGACTACATAATTCTGAATAAAACTTCTTCGCACTTTCTGATATTCACCAATTCCATGTCCTGTATTCAGGCAATGAATAACAAAACTAAAAACCTTTATAAAAATCCTCTAATTTTTGACATCTTTCAAAAACTAGTATTATTGGCACATTATAATATTAAAGTATCCTTCATTTGGGTCAAAGGGCACGCCGGCATCCTAGGAAATAATACAGTGGACAGACAACCTTGCTAAGGAAGCCATTAGCAAAGAGATTACAATATTTGGTCTACAATATTATGATGCTATTTCACAGTTGAAAAATGAAGCCAAGAATAAATGGAAAGTTAAATATGCAGAGTATGCTGTCAATAATCTTAATTTCTATACCAGAACCAATAGACATCTCGTTTTTAATCACAGTCTACAAGAAACCAATACATCGATGTCCCTACACTACATTTATAAGACTAATCTTCAGACATGGCAATGTTAGATATCTATTAAACAAAATGAATTTGGCTGACAGTCCTTTGTGCGTCTGTGACAACTCAAGTGTAGACGATTTAAATCATTGGCTTTTTAGTTGCCTATGTAATCAGCGTGCATCCTGTTTTTTGTTGGAAAAACTTGCAGAACTAAATAAGCTACCCATCAACGCATGCAACCTGCCCACTTTGTCTAAGCAAGACAAAATAATTCACAACTTATTGGTTAGGTTTGTGAGAATGATAGAGCGAAAGCTTTAGAGAATTGAGTACCTTTTGTCTTACCCTATGCTCCCTGTCCCATTTTACCGATTGATCCATCTCTTTGTTTGTTATTTATAAAGTCGCCTAGATGGACCCTTATGGCGTGAAACGTGTGCTCCAGTTCTATCCTATAATTTTGTCTCTTCTCAATTTTTATTTTGGTGTTCTATTTGGTATGAATGATGGAATGTTTCATTTGAGTTTTAAATTTAAGTTATTGTAGTGGCTAAATGCACTCGATGCAAAGCCATAAACTATACAAAAAAAGACATTATGAAGGGCAGAAACTCCTGGAAATATTAAGGGGGCAAAACGGATCAGTAATATCTGCAGAAAGCCAGCTTACAGTTAAGGTAACAAAACAGATGGTAAAAAAATACTTATCAATAATTGAGACTGACCCAGCAATATTTCAAAGAATTATGATAAAGTCAGAGAGAAGCCTGTTTGTTGGATGTAGATCATGTGCAAATAATTTTAATATGGAAGCCAAATGCACACACTGTTGCATCTCAAATAACAATTTTAGTACAAAATATGACATAAATCATACTTCATTTTACATCAAGTCAGTGTCCCGTATTCCTAAATATGCTGAATAAGGCAAAACCAAAAATCAGTTACCAAGAATAGCAATTAGGAAAAGACCAGTGTGATGATTCAGGACTGAAAGGACTATATATCATGCATCAAAACATACAAAGTCTTAGAAATAAAACTTTACAAACAAAAGCATTATTAATGGTCTTGCAAATAAGCCTGCCCTGATATGCTTTAATGAACATTGGCTAGAAGGTGAAGAGATGGAGTTTACTAAATTAAATAACTATAAATTGTTGTCATTTTATTCTAGAAAAAATCTAAAGCATGGTGGCGTTTGTAGCTATAGGGAAAAAGGCCTTGATTTGGGGAGGAAAAACTGTTAGGGGAAGAAGTGTAGAAGGTATTGTTGAATTTGCATGCGCTGTAGAAAAGAAACAAAAAACTATTGTTGTGTGCCTGAATGGACGAGTGTGGGGGGTCTTGATGTTTTTATGGAAAAATTGGAGAAAGTTTTGGATTATGTATATCGGCACTTCTTTCAATTTAAAATTGTTTTGCAGGTGAGTTTAATTTAAGGTTATATGAACTAAATAAACAAACGAATGTGATGAATATCTATAATCATCAGTCTCAAACTGTTTTCAATACTATCAGAATTACGGAAAGTTCATCTACATTGATTGATAATATATTTTGTAACATAGATTTTAATTTTAAAGGTTATGTCTTAAATACAACTCTCTCTGCTCATCATGCCCAGGTTCTGTGTATAGACGGCGCAAGTTCTGGAGGTGGGATAAGTTCTTATGTTTGTAAACGAGTATTCTCCAAAAATAAGATGACTCAATTCAAGCAGGAACTTCAAAATGTGGATTGGGTGTATGAGTGCGATAGTGTGGATGGAGCATAATATACTTTTTTTAAATATTTTTAGGAGTTATTTCAATCAAATATTTATTTTAACAGAAAAAAAATCTTAGATAACATCATCAATAAAACTATCATGTAGACATGATAGGAATGGAGGAAGGGTTAAAGGCCAAATTTCTACGGAATTCTTTAATACATATTGTAAAATTTTTAAAAAATTTATAAAAATAACCAAAGATATTTCAAATCAAACATAATAAAAAAAAAAAACGCTAAAAATAAAACCAAAGCGACATGGAATGTAGTCAAAAATATCACTGGACGAGACAATAAGAACAGAACCATACTAGAAAATTTTTCTACAAAATATGATAATTCGGTAGATATTCTTAACAATCTAAATAACTATTTTATAAATGCATGTCCTAGTTTTATTCTGACAAAGGTCACTGTTTGATAAGGGATACCGGTGTCTGTGCTAAAGGAGGTAGCTGAAGTGATATCGGGATCAATTCCCTATAACGTGAATTTGTCTTTCTCAACGAGTGTTTTTCCGGCTCTGTTGAAGATCGCTCAAGTAAACAAAGTAATTACAAACCTATATCTTTATTATCAAATATTAGTAAGGTTTTTGAAAGGGTTATGTTCGGCAGACTTGTTGCATTTGTTGAGGGGCACTTGATAGTGAGTGTTAAACAGAATGGCTTTAGAAAGGGCAAATCCACAATTGGCGCAATCTACCAAGCAATTACAAACTTCTTAAATTCATTAAATAACAAGAAGCAAACTATGGCAATGTGTATGGACCTTTCTAAAACTTTGATAGTGTTGTAATGAATATCTTAATCATTCGTCAATTTGTAAGGATAACTCAAGTTGAAGTTAATATATTATTTAATTTAATCCAATCAAATTAAGCATGAAATTAGGGCGTAGATTGGATTGCTTCCTCTGTCGGTTAAATTTATAAAGGGCGCTAGAGCTCCTAGAGACAACACGAACTGGGCATGAATGTTTAACTACAAGTAACAATAAAGACAGAAATATCAATTTACTCTTATAATGCTTATAATTCGTGATGTCCCACCGATCTCTATCTTGCGGCAAATCAAAGAAATAAATTTAAAAACAAGCTATATATTAACTATATGATTAAATTACAACTTATGGTACCATATGCACTGGAGTTATCAATATAATTAAAATTAAATTACGAATGTAATCAAATATAATCGATTACTGAAAATATAGTTTACAAATATTACTTGAAATACAGTTTATAAATAAGTTTGTTATGTGATGAAAATGAAATTAAATCTAGTATAAAAAATTAAAAAATGTTGAATATTTTTCACTGACTCATACCTATCTTGTCCAACTATCCTATAACCATGCAACCGTATTGGGACCTCTACTAAAACCTGCTTCTGCCTATTCCCCAGTTAACTATCTCAAGAACGTCTTAGGACTTATAAGGTTGTCTCAGTATCACCTCCCTCAACCGGTCCGGCACAGTGACGTGGCCAATGGTAGTTTTCCAGCAGTGTTCACATAAAAAAAATAATAACGAGTTTTTAGACCAGTGTAAACCGCTAGTAAAAATTATATAGGGAAATATCCTTTGGATCTCAGTTGGACAATTACGATTGGAGGAAGTGATCAACAATTTGAAAATTTCTGGTTACAGCAGGTATAATCGAAAACTTAAATATTTGAAAAGAAAGTAACGAAGTTTTCCTTTCAAAGTTTGCATTGAATTTCCATCGAGTATCAGCTAAATCCATCGATTTGAAAACTTAAATTATGAATTTAAGTTGAGTGAATTATAAACAACTATAGTTAAGCAAAAATTATCAATAGCTACTGCTACTCAAGATATTCCTCCTCTTTACTTTGAGACATGAAATTCAAAAGAAAATTATGCAACTTGTTTTAAAACAGTGGCTCTTGGCAAATTTAAACAAAAAATAATTTGATTTTTATGAGAAACATGAAAATCGAGGTACAACCTCTCTATAAATGAGTCTTATTATAACTCAAAATAAATAATTTCTATTACTTTTCTTTAATATGGCCCTTGGTCCATAAACGATAAATGAAAAACTAGAAAAATCGAGGTACAACCTCTCTTAAAATCGAGTCTTATGACTCCAAATAAGTAATTTCTATTACTTAAACTATATATATGGTCCTTGGCACATAAACGATAATTGGACGTAAATTACGTCTCAATTAATTAAAGATAAAAATAAGATAATCACTACCTCGCTTTGAAATAGGAACCTAGATAAAAGATAAAGATAGATAAACCAGGTAAATCTACACACGTGTACTTAAACTTCTCGTATATGTAAATTAATATCGGTACATCATTGCTAAAACGTGACACGGTAAGTGCTAATAATTATATGCTTCCCTTGATGTTACACATAAACTGAAATATTAATGAAATAAGCCTGAAAAGAAAGAATACTATAACCAACAATACTATGAGGGAAAATCCAGAGAAATTTTACTACAAATTCAATGAACTACCTTTACAAGAAAATATAAAATCCGCTCTAAGAATCTCCCTAATAATACTGTCCAATCTAAATGAAAATACGTAAAATAATATGTGTGACCGTTAAATGATGAAATAATTTCGTTCTCTATAAATTTGGATTAAACCATTATCAAATTACACGAATTTGACCAATAAGATACGCAATTATCCACCAAAAAATCGGCATTCAAACCTAAAAGTCACCACAAAAAATTAAAAGATTGTTGAAATCGTCAGTGATTCTCGCTTTAGGCAAATATAACTAAGTAAATTGGAAACAATTATTATTACTTATGTATTTAAAACATGAAAAGATTATTGAAAAATATGCAAGATGAATAAAATATTTTGAGATCAGAAAATTAATAACACTTACCGTGTCACATGTTCTCACAAAGACGAAACGATCTTCCTTTCAAAATTTTCTACGTTCTACCTATTCTGATTTTCAATGTTCTGATTGGGCAATTTAAATCACATGACAACCGTTGTAGAAAACCAGGCGTCAAACTAACAAAACACTCAGCATACGCTAAATGTAG
Source organism: Pissodes strobi (assembly GCA_016904865.1). Taxonomy (NCBI): domain Eukaryota; kingdom Metazoa; phylum Arthropoda; class Insecta; order Coleoptera; family Curculionidae; genus Pissodes; species Pissodes strobi. Next base: position 35,213 of record MU184250.1, on the reverse strand, counting down.
CAATCTATTGTAGATTACATGCTTAAATTACAGGTATTGAACGACGTACTACGCCTTTCAATTACCAACTATACAAGATAAACTCGTTTCCCAACAGATGGCATTCACTCAATAAAGAAATCTGCAATGACACAAATCCAAACATTATGGATATAAATCTGCGTACCTGTTCTCCTTAAATAGTTAATTATGCGAAATATATCCATTCACAGATAGGTGTCACTGCCAATTAATATAGCGAACATCGAAAACCATTGATAAATAGATAGGAATTTAGCGGAGCGGAATAGACTGATATTTGTTAACTTATATTCCGTTACTATACATAAAGAACATGTTAAGATTTTCTCTCAGTAGGAATATGGAATTATGACTAGAGCTAATGTTGACCGTAACCTAGAACTGCCTAGAATGCACTATAGTGGCACCCAAAGATGCATTTCATATGTGGCTCTCGTAGAATATTGAATATATTGCCAGAGCAGTTGAAAAATAAACCATTTATAAGTATTAAAAGATACTAAAATATATGGATTTTGAATAATTCAAATAGAATAAAAGAAATTATTGGGTTTTTATATGGTTTTTATTGGTTGTCCAAGAAATGTTTTGTTTTTGGTTTTTCTGTTTCTTTTCTCTGATTACTTAATTGTAATTGTTTTTGGATAATTTTTTTTGTTGTACTTATTGTGATTTTTTTAGTAAACTTTGCTTGCACTGATGTTTACTGAGTGCACACACATACTTAATGTCCATCGTGCACTCACATTAATTATTATTATTGGTGTGTTAGCATATAAGTTAGGCTACTGATTTATTTGTAATGTGATTAGAGGTGTAAATAAATAAATAAATAAATAAATATATATGTATTTGCAAAATCGCCGAAACTAAAGCAGAAGAAGTTGAAGTGAATTGGTGCAAACCAGAAAGCCAAATCAATTAAAACAGAGTTGTTTTATGGTTGGTGTCGGTAGGGAATTAAAAGATTAGTTTATGGACAACAGTTTTGGCCATTGAGAATCGGATTTCAGCGATTTGACTTCTCTTTGGGGCCCAATTTTTTAGATCAGAAGTTGAAAGGATAGAAAAAATTGCTCTACCCAATAACAATCGTAAAACTTCATACATACAGACATATAGTGGCTGTAACAGGTTTTAGAAAGGCTTTAGTTTTTGAAAACAAAAATTTGTTCATTTCTGACATTGTCATTTTTAGTATTGATATTTTAAATGTAATGTTCTTATGTTGTCTGTATTTAGTATTTAAAGTTTTGCTATATTGATAATATTTATTTGAATTTCAATTTGAGGTATTTGTATAATATTCATATAGGTATGTATAGGTACATGTAAAGATATATTTTCTCCGCAATAGTGTAATATGTTTTATGACGTTGCTTTTTTACTTGATGTGTAACGGGCTGGCAATAAAGGATAAAAAAAAAGAATGTTCAAGTTAATTACCCAAATATGATTCTTTTATCATCGTATCATTCATTAATATTGTTCTAGTCCTAATTCGTAGTTTGTATCCCTTAAATCGGTAATTTAGGATCTGTTTTTTAGGTGTCGGACCTTACTCTCCGGTAGCTGCTACCATTACCCCCGCAGCACCTCCTTCTCCCGTGTCCATCCTCAGGAGCGAAGCGACGCCGACCGCAATCACACTGTGGTGGGCCGAGCCTAGTGCGAACGGAGCGGAAATCACAAGCTACAACATCGACTTGGGCGATAGGATCATTGAAACCGAAGGGCCCGTCACCGAACACAGGATAGACAGGTTACAACCTGAATTTCAATATAAGGTAAGTTTTTTTGAATACATCTTAATTTTCTCAGAAATAAGAGAGGCGGTATTAGAAAATCCTCATGTTTTTAGATCAAAATTCAAGCGGTCAACGCGGTAGGTCCAGGAAGCTTCTCGTCAACGTGGAGGACGTCAACGCTGAGGTTACCTCCCTCGCCTCCCTCACTGGAATGTATAGGCGCCGGTCACAACTACCTAAAGCTCAAATGGGGAGAAGGTAATATTGATTATTCCAAATACTGTCCGGGAGCACTAAAATATATAACTTGGGAAACAGAAATATGTCTGAAAATATTCGCATCATTCCGTCCAGATTGTTCTCTGGCAATGAATCGCTGGTTTTGGTTACATACAACGATTATTTATGAATCTCATGTTTTAGGTAAAAATCTGGATTACACCCAGTTTTCTGTAGAAATGGAAAATTTGAGGTCTAAGGAATGGCAGTGCGTGTACAGGGGAACGGCTCTAACCTGCAAAGTCAATAAATTACACGAACTAACGGCCTATAGGTTTAGGTAAGCGCATATTGTAATCTTGTGATGAAAATCAAAGGCATTATAATATCTCTTATTTGCGCAGGATAAATGCCACCAATGATGCGGGCGTAGGTGACTTTTCACCAGAGTACCAGTACAACACCAACATCGCTCCCCCCGCGGTTCTGAAGCTCCCCAAAGCGGTGGAGGTGGAGCAAAGAACTTGTACCATCGAGTGGACCCCTTCCAAGAACTCATTCAGCGACCCCATTGTCTACCATGTTCAAGTAGCTAGGTTAAAGGATCAGATTTATAAGCAGGTAAGTCAAAAGTAAATCCTTCGTTCCCTTAAATATGTATCTATTTATATTTATTATATTTATTTATTTATTGGTGCTAAAAAGTACAATCTCAAACTCCCACTCATAATCAAAGCTACATCTAAAGCTTCAACACACAAAGCAACATAAAAACAACTTAGGCTGTTGATCACACGTCATCAAAACTGGACCGAAGACAGTCCTCAAATGAAAAGAAAGCATTTTTATCAAAAATTCTTTGACTTTGAGCTTAAATGAATTAAGCGGCAGATCCTTGACGTACACAGGCAAGGCATTAAAGAATCTGATTTCGTAGTGGGAGTGGGACAATCTATTTCGAGACCTAGAAAACCTCAGATACAGTGGCACCAAGGAGTTCTTATTTATGGTATTGTGTTGATGAATATCAGCATGAGTCATAAACCTGAAAAGGTTTTTGAGCTATGTTTGTTAATTCGGTTCGGTTCAACCAACATGTATTTTATATCGTTCTGGGTTTTTGTGATTTTGGAGTGTTTGATTGCAGACTGTACAGTTGTGTATAGTGTCATAGTGATTGTTGAAAATTGAGCTTCAAAACTAACAAAAAGAAAACACTTTTAACCATCCCCCTGGGGAGGAAACGGGAAATTTCCTTAATTTAAATTCAGAACATTCCTCGGTTCTTGTTCATCAAAAATAAGGAGTTTTAGCATAGATAAGGTTAACAAGGATACTATAACGTCAAAAGACATGGAGGGAAATGAACTTGAAGGAAAGTTTGTAAAATGTAAAGAAGATATAAAAGAAGAATACTATTTATGTGATATATGTAATAATAAAATCCACCCGGCATGTGTACAATTGAGCAGCTCAGAAGTGAGATGTGTGCCGCTAGAAAAAAGAACATTGATATATTATGCATGTGAAAACTGCCAAGATGTTTTAAAAAAAATCCATTATTGATTGTTCTTATGGAAGAAGTACAAAAACATTTAACAAATAGAACAAGCACCACACCGGAATCCCTGCCTATTCGGAACCCCCAATATAATGAAGTTGTGAAAAAGGAAGTTGAGGAGGTAATTGTGATCAGGCCAAAGGACAAGACACAGGATAGTTTACAAACCAAAAACACTATTAAAGAGAAAATAAATCCAACAGCAATAGGTGCAAAAGTATCAAGAGTCAAATGTGTAAGAGAAGGAGGTATTGCAATAAGTTGCACAAGTAAAGAAGACATAAAAAACATATCCGAAAATATTAAAAAGAAGTTAAATAAGAAATATAGAAAATAAATTAATTGAGAGTCCGGAAACACTGATTGAGACTATTATAAAGCAGAATAGTATCAATACAGAGGAGGATATAAGTGCATATGAAGACAAAAGAAGAAAAACCGGAACAATTATAGTAGCTGATCATAATATTTTTAATTTGATAAATAAGAAAGAAGTGTTGTACATAGGATGAAGAAAATGTAAATATTTTGAAGGTGTTAATGTTATAAATGTTGGAAATTTGGTCACATGGCCCAACAATGTACAAACGTTAATTAATATAGTTTGTCCAAAATGTAGCGGAAGCCACAAGCAAGATGAATGTGGAAGTGAAGTCAACATATGTGTAAATTGCAAGTGTGCTTCGGAAGTTCTAAAATTGCGACATGTAAATTATGAACATACAGCTTACAATAGAGATTGTGAGACATACAAAAAAATATTCGAGCAATTGCAAATGAGAGTTAGCTATCCTAGTACATATAACACCAAACCAAATATATAGCCATTAAAAAGGAACCACATAACGTATCTTAACATAGACAGTTTTACAGCACACTCAACGGAACTTACGTGGGTAATAAATAAATGGAGACCAATTGTCATTTGCCTTGTGGAGACACGTATAACAACAGAATTGCATGAAAACGAAATAGAAATAGATGGTTATAAAAGCCTTCATACTTTCTCTTCAAGCCGTCACACAGGAGGAACAACAATATATGTTAAAGAAGAATTTAAATTAAAAAAAAATTGTCCATAGATAAAAATATGTGGCTTAGTGGAATTTGCATAAAATTGAAAAACAAGCATTACAACATACTCAGCGTGTACCACTCTCCAAATTCAAGTCACGGTGAATTTTTATCGAAGTTAGAAGATATATTAATTGAATATGCCATAAAACCAGAAACTTTATTGATGTTGGGTGACTATAATATAGACCTTAACAAGAACATGTTTTATTCAAGAAAATTAAACAACTTAATTAAAAGAAATCAGTTAGTACAACAGTGTACAAAAATTACACCACAAAGTGCAACAAAAATTGACCTTCTAATTACCAGTGACAAGAAAATTGAACATCAAGTACACTACACTCCAAAAATAGCGGATCATTTCATACTGACAATTGACATCCCTGAGGTTTTACCACATGTAAAAAAAATCCCTTACCGAGATACTAAAAATTTTAATGAATTGCAGTTTTAAATGGACTTGATTGATTACAGTTGGCCCGAAGACTTACAGGACCTTGATGTTTTGGCCAATTTTTTGGTAAAAATATTGACAGTGAAAATTGATCAGTATGCACCTATAATAAGCTGTAAATGGGGAAACAAGAAATGGTGGACACCTGAATTGGACGATATTGTTAAAGAAAGATACAAAAAATATAAAACAGCAATAATTACAAGGGCTGAGAACGATTGGCAAATATACCAACAACAAAGAAATCTAACACTAAAATAATAAGAGAACATAAGAAAAGTTACTACCGAGAAAGAATTGAAGAAACTAGTGGAGATTCTAAAGAAATGTGGAAAACCTTAAAGAGTATAATTAAATCTGATAGAAAATGTAATAGTACAATTGATGAGAATTAATGATTTCTACATAGATAGTGTTAAAAAACTCTCTATTGTACCTGATCCAGCAGAATGTGATATAATGCTAAACAATATAATAACTCCTTCAAAAAAATTTACTGAATTTTAAACAATTGCAGCTGTCAGAACTTAGAAAAATGGTAAAAGATTTAAAAAAATAAGAAAAGTAGCACTGATGGAATAACCACTGCAATGTTGAAACTGACATTTGAGGTCATTGGTAACCGAATCCTGGAAGTGATAAACCAAAGTTGGGATCTGGGACATTCCCTAAAGAATGGAAATATCAACCATTATTCCAATAGAAAAAGTTAGTGGCACTAACAAGTGTGAAGAATATAGACCAATAAATATGGTGGCAACATATGAAAAGCTTTTAGAAACTGCAATAAATAAGTGCAAGAAAAATACTTATTACAAGCTTTCAAGCAGGATTCCGAATCAAACATTCATGTGAAAGTGCTTTACAGACCGTGATTTCTAATTGGACAATTGCATTGGACTACAAAAAATTAGTAGGGGTAGTTTTTTAGATTTTCGTAGAGCTTTTGAAACAATTAACAGAAGGTTATTAATCAAAAAGCTGCACAAGTATGGATTTCAAGGAAATGTGTTAAATTGGTTTTCACAGTTAAGTTCTTTAAGGTAAAATATTATATGTTGAGTTTTGGCCTTAGATTAGCACATGACTCGTCCACTGTGAGAGCAAGATTAGATACACTTGAATCATCAGTCAGAGATGTAGTGTCATCAGCATACAGACAGAACGTAGGGTCAGATTCACAGCTGGGCGGATGATTAGCATACACTAGAAAGAGAATAGGCCCAAGATCCGAACCTTACGGTACTCCATCTTCAGCATTAAGTTCAAAACAGACAAACACTGCTTCTATCTATCAAATAGGGCTGGAGCAGCTTAACACTATTATGGTCAAATTTATAGTATTCGAGCTTCTGAAGAGGTATATTATGTTCTACACAATCAAAAGCTTGACAAATCATGAAATGTGGCATGTGAGTGTAGGCCACTCTCAAAACCCTCAAGAATCTTCTCACACACATCTCTGATTGTCGAGCCAGTGCCTAAACCCAAGTCTCCTGTAAAACAGTGCATTTTGTTCAAAATCTTAATCAGTCTCTCAAAAATCTTACCAAAGATTGGAACAAGCGAAATATGCCGGTAATTTTCGGCACCCATTCTAGAATCCTTTTTATGAATGGGTATGACCTTAGGCAATGTTAAGAGACCCCGAAAATATGTCTTCAGAAATAGCCAAGTTAAACAATTTTGTTAGTGGGTCAATGATCAAGTTTTTTATTAAAATCATAAGGGTTTTTGCTCATACCATCTATAACCTGATGTAGCTGAATGTAGGTTACCTCATCAAAACAAAAGCCAGGTCCACAAGGACCACTCAAATAGTTTATAGGATTGTTAGAAGGCGGAGGAAGATTTTGTTTGAATTTGAGTGGGAAATTAACAAATGATTCATTAAAATGGATAGGGGTCATCCGATTTGGCTCTGTTGCTTTAACGTTATTGTAAGATGATTTTATGATTTTCCACATAGCTTGGGAGGGATTACTAGCCTGATTAATAAAATTATCATTTGCCTCCACCTTTTTGGCTTGAATTTCCATGCGATATTTATTGCGGTAACTCCGCACAGTTTCAGCTGATATTAGGTTGGGACATTGTCGATTGACCTGCCTTAAAAGGCAACGTCGATCTTTCATTTCTCTTAAGGAACCGTCAAGCAACTTGAAAGCCACTTCATTTCAGTTCAAAACATCAATAAGCATCAATCAGGAAATCAACAAAAAAAAATTCAACAAGCCCTACTCCGTAATAATAGGACGATAGCAGATAGGTACTGCATCACTCACCTCGGAAGATCCCTCAAGGTAATTCCCAGGTGATCTGACAGAGACACATTACTGATGATGGCTTTATAATTGGGGGGGAACATTTGTAAATATATTGTCTCCAGGCAAGTTGTACCCCTTGTAGCCTCGTTAATTGCTAGATATAGTTCAAAACCCGGAGAAGAGGTCGACGACACTCCGAGATTGACCATGGTCTGTTAAACGTTAAAGTCAATAGTAATGATGTATTTTTTGTTAATGGTCAAGCTACTCAGAAAACGATCCAGGCCACTCAGAAAACCGTCAAACTTATGCTATTATGATGATCTATAGAATGGCCCAGCAACCTCAAAATCCAGCTCACAAACAACTCCGTGGCACGCACATATGCACACCCCTCCATGAGGCCTATCTGTCTTGCAAATTGTGGAAACAAGATTAAAGCTCTGTATATGTGTTACACTTATCTCCGCATCAGACAGCCAGTGTTCATTAAGACAGAGAATGTTAATATTATGATTAGATTCGAGAAAAGCCTCCAACTCCAGTATTTTCGGACGCAAAGAAGGTGTAAAATAACATTGTTAAAGTTGTTAGCATATGTTACTTCTTGTTGTTGATAAATTGGCGCCGCCTGTTTAAAAATCTTCTTGCAACCACAGACCTGAGAGTCCAGGATACAGGACTTCAACCTTGAAAGACTTGATGTGGTCAACTCTTCATACTCGCAACTTGCAAAGTCATGGGAGCTAAGGTGTGCCAAAACATCCTTTGCTGTATTGTCTTTAGATAACCCACAGAGGAAGATCCAGGATTGGTTGCGGATTCCTTGATTGGTTCTGTTAGCTTAGCGTAGGTAGTTTGGGAGATACGATCTTCAGCAGCAAAAAGCGTGTCTTCGATTTATAACAGTACAGATTTCACTGATATAAGCCTGAGCCTTCGTGGTTTTAGTACCCTTCTCCCCATTTGGTATCTTAGGAATGGGTTTAGGAGGCATGTTGGAGAGCATGGTAACCATTTCAACGTTAATGTCTTTGAGTATCTTAATTTGTTGGTTAATTACTTGCGTTTGTAGAGAAATCTTTCAGAGATTGTGCAAGGGAATCAAAATCTGTACTACTAGAGACCAAGTCTTCAAAATTATTGTTGGAGGCTACTGAATGGGTAGCATCAGTATCTTCTATGCCTAATATAACAATATAATTACATCAACAGGGGCCCAGGCTTTACATTTTAACCTGTCACTTACAATGAAGGTAGTGAAATAATAAAGAACTTAAAAATAAAACAACAAGCTCTTCGTGAATTAGTGCGGGATATCGTATTATGTACATTAACCAAACTTATCGATTGGTTACGATTATGAGTGGACATTTTCCTGATTTGCTAAAGCGGGCTCTGGTTGTGCCAATATAGAAGAACAAGGGGAATAGGGATGATATGGCAAACTGCAGGCCTATATCTTTGCTTCCGGTTGTATTGAAGGTGTTTATTACTTTGAGACAAGCCACTGAAGTACAACACTGCTTCAGAGGACAGCATAGCACTATCTCCAGGATAATAAATCTTATTGCATCCATACTGGAGGCATTTGAGAGCATGGAGTATACTAGCACTATTTTCTGTGATTTAAGCAAGGCGTTTGTGTCTCCCACGCTCTTCTCATTGGCGAGCTTGAGTCAATTATGAAATCTTATCGTGCCAATAGTTCTCAGTGTTCGAGTGGGGAATGTGCTGTCGGAAAGATTGCAGCTTGAGGTGGGTGTTCCAGAGGGATCAGTCCTGGGATCACTTTTGTTTTTAATATACATAAAAAAATGACCTGGAAAGTGACGATGCTGCCAGCTTTAATCTATTTGCTGATTATAACTATTAGCCTGAGATGCAAAGAGATAGCTCAGAGAACGCGTGAGACACAGTCGGCTGCTGGTGACTGGTTACGTGCGAATGACCTTGTTCTAAATGAAGCAAAAACCAGCCGAATGATATTTTTATTAAGGAACTGTGAGGTGGATCTGGAGACGGATACCGCAGTGAAGGTTTTGGGTGTGACTCTGGACCCGAAATTAAAGTGGGACTGTGACATAGATAACGTTGCGGCCTGGCTAGCAGGAGTGTGTTTGTCCTTCGAAGTCTTGCGGGTAGTGTATCAGGGCAGCGTCCTGTGGCTGGACTGTCAGTGTATTCGTAAATCTCGGAATTCTGACCTTTCCGTGTGTTTTTATATTTGAAATTGTTATTTATGCAAAAATAAACATCCACTTACAAAAAATCTGAATCTGAAATAATTTAATATAATCTGGTATTTTTGCCTGTATAACAGGCTTTACAAGCTTAATTTGAACTTTCTTTGTTTTCCCGCTTAAGTGGAAGACTAACAACCTACATACACCTGTCTCTTAGGATGAAATTTGCCATTTAGAGTTTAGTTTCGGTACAGCAAACTCGTGCGATTTTTTAGACCAAAAATTCGAACTCCGCACCACCCAAATACCCCTCTCCAGAGCACCAACTTCATTTTTTTTTCGAAAATTATTTTTTTTCACTTTCATTACAGAAACGGTTAGAGGGATCCACGTACAAAAAGTCGAACTCCGCGCCTCCAAATACCCCTCTCCAAAGTAACCACATCAAAAATTTATTTTTCGAAAATTATTTTTGAAACTTATTTTTGCTTTCGTTACAGAAACGGTTAAAGGGATTCAGATACATGTCACCCACATAGAAATATTTTTTTTAAATCACTTACAGGGTGTTAAAACCACAATTTTTCCCAAAAAATTCACTATTTTCGAATTATTTCGGTACAGCAAACTCCTGCGATTCTTTAGACCAAAAATTCGAACTCTGCGCCCAATACCCGTCTCCGGAGCACCAATATCAATTTTTTTTTGAAAATTATTTTTGTAATTTTTTTTTCGCTTTCATTACAGAAACGGTTAAAGGGATCCACGTACATGTCACCCACATACAAATAAAAAAATTTAAATCACTTACAGGGTGTAAAAATCACAATTTTTCCCAAAAAGTCTCTGATTTTCGAAATATTTCGGTACAGCAAACTCGTGCGATTTTTTAAGCCAAAAATTCGAACTCCGCACCTCCAGAGTACCCACATAAAATTTTTGTTTTTCGAAAATTATTTTTGAAACTTATTTTTGCTTTCGTTACAGAAACGGTTAGAGGGATTCACGTACATGCCACCCACGTAGAAATATTTTTTTTTAAACAGGGTGTTAAAACCACAATTTTTCCCAAAAAGCCCCTATTTTCGAAATATTTCGGTTTTGAATTTGAATATTTGAATATCGAGTAGCCGTTTTATCTTCATTTCCCAGTTATCACCTTTGTATCATATTACACCGTAGTGTGGCATGAAGAAATAAATAAATAAAATCTGTTGTCTATTTCAGGCCCACCGTGGTTCCGATCCGAAATGCACCATCGAAGACTTAGAACCGGGAGTCGAGTACTCGGCGCGCGTCTGTCCAGTGCGCATAACCTCGACTGGCGAGCTCGTCGGCCCGTACTCGCCCACCCTCAACTTCACCACGTTGACGGGCGACGTCTCGGCGGTAACCAAACTATCGCCTAGCAACGCGTCGCCCGCGCACTCGCAAAAGACCAAGACTATGGGGGCGCTGTGGCACGGCGTATCCCTGAAGAAGTTTTATAAAGAAAATTTGGTTTATATCTGGGCACTTCTGCTGACGGCGGTTGGTATAGTGATTTCCCTGGGTATCGCTTCGTTCTTGTAGGGTATAGGGTGCAATTTCCTTTATTTTATTACGATTGTCCTTTTTTTTTTTGTTGGTGTAATTGATGAATAGTAAAACGCATGTTCTTTAAGGACGTGACGCCACGTTGATGCATGTGTGGTGATTGTCGAGAATAGTAAAAATTATAAGTGTTTCAATATACAATTAATTAAGTTTTACGGATCAATCAATATTGCGAAGGAAAAAAAAATATTGAGGATTCAGCATCTTAGGCAACGTTTCGGTATACAATCTAGAAATTATTTTTTGATCACCGAGTCGATATATCCTTTTCCTATGTTGCCAAATTGTTTACTTTAACTTGTATTTTCGTTACTTCGTCCCCAACAACGAGACAATAATTGTTTAGTAGCGATCAAGGAAATATGGGATATTAGGGGCCGAGGTGTTACGTCAATATTTTTGTTTCTGTACATGAAGCATACCATTTTCTAACATGCTTAAAGCATGTTGATATTAATTACACGATATTGCGTCATGAAAAAAGCATCCTACCTATATTTCTAGTCGCTCATCTATTTTTTAAAGTTGTGCAACTGATCATCTGTTTTTGATAATATCAATTATCGCATATTTATTTTTACAAACATTGTCACTACTAGGGTTGCCAACACTTTTTCAGTTGAATATAGTATTTTTCAGAATAAGCAAAAAATATAATATAGTACACGTCAAAAAGTTATAGTATTTTTTGCGAAATAAATAAATAAAAGAAAGAGGTAAGTATAATTTCTTGAGCTTCTTACATTTCTTAACATATTAGAAGCTTATTTTTTATGAGAGTGATGCTTGCTCGGTTTCATTCTTCCCGCCATTTCGAATTCATAATTGAAAAAATCCTTTTGGTAAATGCCGAAGTGGAAGGAATAGAGAGCAGGAATGAAATAATATTGAATAAATTTGGTAAATATTTTTGGTATGTGGTTCTTTCCAGTGAAATTTTTACAATCTTTTATTTATGCAAAAATCCCATTTACTAATTTTGTTTGAGAATAAACTTCGTTTCTGATATTCGTTTTTTCGTGTAAATTAAGAGCTTCTGCTCACAGTCATCAAATAAAATCTCTTGGGTTAAATTTAACATTTGGATTGTGCATAATTAATTGCTTTCGTTAAAATCAAACCACTTATTAAGATTCCAAATAATTTCCAATGAAAACCAGAAAATTCGTTTTAATTTTATTACTTTCAGTGGGGAATTTCACTTCTAAGGATTGCAACATTTTTCTAATTTCATAACCAAAGAAACAGTCATTTTTTACGTTGTTCTAGCGCCGATTTTAAAGTTGACATGATCTAAAACTGTGATGGTATTACCTTCAAGTTGTTCTAACAGCTTTATGAAAGTTATGCAAAAAATGGCTTACGAAATTAAGATAAAATTTGAAGTTTAAATTCAAATTCAAAAGCATTTAATAATAATACATCATACATGGGACCTCTCTCCGTCAGCCTATGACCCAGAAAGTTTAGTCCTACATGCCTAGTGTTAAAATTATGATGAAATTCATGTTAGTGAATTTTCCTCTGTTTTTGTGAAGAAATATAAGACACTCACAGATATATACCCATGAAAGTGTCAAAATGTTTAAATATTTGAACTACGGCTTTCTCTGTACCCAAGAGATAAAAGGATTCTGATTGCTCTTTTTTGAGCAGTAAAGACTCCAAACCTAAGCAGGGAGTGACTGTTAGAGAAGTAAACAATTCTTAGGTTTGCAGAATTTAACACATTCAAGAATATAGAGACTGTAAGAGTTAGAATACCAGTTTCCTGAAATGCTTTTCTACAGCTATCCCTGTATCCCATGCCCAGCACAATACGAACACATCGCTTTTGTAATAAAAATATTCTGTTGGCTTCTACTGAGTTTCCCCAAAACATTACACCATAGGCTTTCCGAGACTGCACATAAGCGTAATATGCTGTAAGAGCCATCTGCCAACCAATAATTCTGAGTGCACAACCATAGTTATCAATTTCCCCTGCAAGTTGTTGTATATGGGACTTCCAGCACATTCTCCGATCCAGCCTAATTCCCAAAAATGACACATTTTCAGCTGCTTTTAATTCTGTGTCCTTGTAATCTAAAGAAAAGTCAGTTTCTGATTGAGAAAAGTGGATTAGCTGTGCTTTAGAAACATTAAGAAGAAGATTGTTAGTCACAAATCAGTTCCCCATAGAGTGCAAAGATTCCCTCATACTGTCCATGCATGCCTGTCGGCCACTCTCACTGAAAACCTTCGAGGTATCATCGGCATAGAGGACCATATCACCATCAGAGGCGCAGACAAGGTCATTAGTGTAAGCTATAAAAAGTAGTGGACCCAGGATAGATCCTTGCAGGACGCCCTCCTAATGCAGCTACTATTTGAGGTGACACACTATCCCAAACTGTTGGACTCAATGACACACTGCTCTCGTCCTCTGAGGTACGACTCAATCAGACTCAAAGCCACTCCCCTTATACCATACCGCTCGAGCTTGGAGCAAAGTAGAGTATGGTCCACACTATCGAAGGCCTTCGATAAATCAAGAAACATGGCTGCTGTCACTTTTTTATTGTTTATTGATGTTAATGTCCTCTCTAGGGCCTGATAGACAGCTCTGATTGTAGATTTCTTCTGTCAGAATCCATTTTGCCTATCTGAATATGATCGAGAAACCCAACCAGCCTGGAACACATCACCCCTTACTAACATTTACCAGGAGGAATATGGGCTTATAGTTATTATTAAAGCTGCCAGGATCGTTCTTTTTATAAATTGGCTTGATCAGTGCTTTTTTAGCAACATGAGATTTATTATGTGGGTTAATGGAAGTTCCACAATATTTGCTACCCTTTTTAGAAGTTGAACTGGAATATTGTCATGCCCTATACAGATTTTTAATTTTTTAAAGTATTTATACAATTTATAACTTCGTCTGATGTAACTGGCTTTAAAAAGATGCTATGAGGATTTATTTGAATTTTTGAGTGGTCAGTTTCCCTACCTCCCCTTATATCTGGACATATACATATTTATAAAGAAGTCAATATCATTTAAAAGGTTTTTCTGTGGTTTATGTGGAAAATTTTTAAAGATAGACTGCCTTTCATTTTCTGGTTTTGTTATGTCCTTTACTAAATTTCAAGTTGCTCTAGCTTTATTATTTGAATTTTCAATGTATTGCTGCCTGGCTAGCTGCTTAGCTTTTTTTATACGTTTTTTTAAAATACTTGAATATGTTTTATAGAATTCTATGGTTACCCCTCCCTCCCCTAAAGTGAGATTTTTATATAGTTTTCTTTTGTTTTTACCTATATGCCACACGTGATCCATTTCTTTCTTTCGTGGATCTTTTTTACAAAAGTTTTATTTGGGCAGACCAAATTTAGTTTTTGTTGAGGAATGTTGTTAAATATGTGGTATGCTTGGTTGACACCGGGCGCCTCCAGCACACTACCCCAATTTTCGCCCTGGAGCTCCCAATAATATTGCTCCAGACGAGTCTTTGAAAAAGATCTTTTGGTAAAAGTAGTTTCTTCTGTTAATTTGGTTTCTGAAAAACCCATACAGATGTGCTGAGCATGGTGGTCAGAGAGAGCCGATACTATTACAGAGGCATCTCTATATTCAGAATTGCCAAAAATGTTAAACAATTATTATTCTTACTTATCACAGTGCAGAATTCACCCTCTTCAATGCTGCACTCGGCTATCTTTTCCATGTTTTCAAAGTCATTATGCCTCCGGTTTACCAATATACAGACGCCCCCATGCTCCATTTCTGAACGTGCATATGAAGATGTAAGAGTGAAACCATCAATTTTGATAAAATCTACCTCAGACGGCTTCAACCAATGTTCAGTTAGGCACAATATATCTTGTTGATTCTGCAAAGTATTCATAAACAGCTCTATTTCGTTGGTTTTATTACGAAGACATTGAATGTTTTGGTGGATTACATTAATATTTATAGGCATGGAGTCATCATTTACCTGTTGTTCTGGTAATTCTTCTTTTGGGAGTGCGTCTCGCCAGGTTTTTTTGTGAATATGGAGAAAATGGTTTATTGCAATGCTATTTCCCCATAATTCTGGAGCCATTAACCTGTCCCTCCTCAGGACTTCCAACTTGAAGGAGCATTTGAATTATTGTTTGGATTTCATTTTGTAGCACTTGACAGTTATCCCAGTATTTGCTTCTACATGTTCTTGTACCTGCGTTTCATCTTATCTACCTTAAAGCCTGATAGAAATAGATAAGATCTGTTTTCTGCTACTCTCAAATTGATATCTACATTCTTACCAAAGACAGGGTTCGGCCAGTCCCTTTTTGCAAATGTTGCCCTTTTTCTCGTTACCATCTTCGGGTTTGCTTGATCCATTGGAATTGGACGTCTTTAAATAATCGGGGGTAATTTCTGCATTTTCTTTCTTGTTTTTTTGCTTCAGCAGCATGGTTTTCTTCAGAAATGACAGAAGCCCCGCGTTTTTCTATGTCACTGTCAACGTCAACATTTCCACTGTCAATGTCAACGTCAACATTCCCAGAATTTCCACTGTCAATGTCACTATACTGGACACTTGCTCAACCCAATCCAGATATTGACCTATACGCAACGAATTTGGTGCTGACGGATTGGGTGTCATCACGAGAGCCCAGGCAGACCTTTTAGGAATGATTTTTAAGGAAACATTCCTGAGCAGCTTCTAACCGATCACTGGATAGACCAAGGACCTCAAGACAGAGCATTCCCCAAGACAAGTAGGTTTGTATCATCCGCAAAGTTCACCAAAGAAGTGTTGCTGTTTAAACTCTCTGATATATCATTTATACAAAAATATAAAAACAATTGTGTGCCTATAACACTGCCCTAAGGCACTCCCCATGTTGGATAACCCACTTCTGAGATATTTTTCCCCCTTTTTTTTTTTCAATCACAACCCTCTATGTTCTCCCTGACAGGTAGGATCCAATCCAAGACAAACCAGGAGCCCTAATTCCATACCTCTCCAGCTTCTCCAGAAGGATTTAGTGCTCTAAACAATCGAAAGCCTTCGACAAATCAAGACACATTCCAAGGGAGTACTTGCCATCCTCCAGAGCTGTTAGAATCTTTTTTATAAAACTATAGACAGCGGTTTCAACAGACCTACCCCTTAGATATCCATGCTGGGAGTCACTGAGAAGTCGATCTTGATAGAAAAAGCTTAAAAGTAGTGATCAAACTTCTTTTATATAAGTTCTATGAGTGACAGTTTCAAATCCCTGGGAGAAATGCCATGCTCAAATGAGTTGTTTGATATGACATAGGGGTATAGCGAGTTCATCAGCATATTTTTTGAGGATGTTTCAAGAAATTTCATCATGTCCAGCACTCATCATGTTGCTACATGATGACACACTGCTTTCTGAGGCATCACATATTAGATTTGAAACAGTATTAAGAACCAAACCATTTAAATGATAGGCTATAATATTTGGATTTTCCGGAACTTTTTTTCTGTCATTATCCCCCTTGATTTCATGAACATTTTGCCAGATACACTTAGATTTGTTCACAAATGTAAAATACAATTAGAACATTGGGTATCAGTATCAGAAGGGGTGGCCCCTAGCGGGTCTTGCACTTAGGGCACCAATTGGGCCCGTTGTGCCCCCAGCCCACATTAGAGAACCTCCAGGATGCCGGTCCTCCTTAAGAAAGCCCGCAACTCCTTCAGACTAACACGACGCACTGAATCTGGCTCGATCGACGTTACGCCAAAGATTCTGTATCTTGCCCAAGTGAAAGTGGGGCATTCCGTAAGTAGATGGTATGGGGCTCGTAGAATATTGGGTATTACGAGCCTCAGCAAGCTACACATTATATTCTTTCTTCTTTTATTTATAGCGTTACCAAACTCACCACGACCTGACCTGCTTAGAACCAGAAGAATGTCCAGCTTTTTTTTACACTTATCAACGTTATCATTAGTTAAGTGGAGCTTTTTTTTCTTTGTTTTTATATTTAAATATTTTTCTGGGAAACATTTATTAAAAATTGGTGTGAGAATGTTCATAAATTCTGCCCATTATCCATCCAAAAGGAAGTCAGGAATTGCAAAGACAGATTCCCAACTTTCCAGAGACAAACAGTGTTTAAATTGATTCTTATTATCAGAATGAAATAAGCGACGTTTCACTTTCGTACCTATATTGCTTACCTCAGCCTCAAATTCCAATATCTGTGCTCTATGGTCTATAAAATTTGAATTAGGGTAAATGTTGTCAATGCAGTCTTGAGAAGTCCTATGTATACGGGTGCACACAGAAATTGTTGGTCTAAAGTTGAATGACTCAAATGAAGAGATAAGATCAAGCGCCTTACTATCATTAAGGACTCACCTCGCCAATACCACTTTCGGACAGAAAATGTAATGTTAGATGGTCTACATTTTGCATTATAGGCATTTTAAGGATCTTTATGAATCCAAACGAACACCTTTCCTATTCACATTTATATTTTTGGGAATCTTTTCCGTATTTTGCGCTTTTTAGTGGGTGTAAATGGTGCACTTGAACTGGGAATACTTTCGTTATCGCTACTACTTTCCATAACTAATTAATTAGGATTTCAACTTCAAAAATCTCAAAATAAAATACGAAAACCTAGCAAAACACTGGCCAAACAACAATAACAACAATAGCCGCGTTCGTTATTGTCATCTTTTTCCTCGATTTGCTCTGAAAATTTGACAGTCACGAGGTCTGTGCATTAAAAAGGAAAATCCAAGTCACGTGCCTGTCAAAATGTTGGAGCAAATGGAGGAAAAATATGACGAAAGGAACGCGGCTATGATCCATGTTCATAATTCATTTGACGTTTGTCAATTTTGACATTCTCCAATCTCAACATTAGGCGAGTTTTTGCGTCAACCAGGTTACGAAATTTATTACCTGGTAACGGTTAACAGCGTTTTGGCGCAATTTTTGTTTTGCAGTGACGAAAACTGGCAACGCCGCACTCGCAGCTTATAGTTACAGAAATCGTCACCCACATCCACACGTAGGTTAAAGGCCGGTTTTTAATTATTCTAACCTAGTTTTTGGGTTTTGGTGTTTGTTTTTATTTCCATTACGGATAAAATAATGAATACCAATTTGGTTCCATTTGAAGGCCCAGACTGGAGCAAGAAAAACGTAGCCCCCGTGTTCCTCAGGGTGTCGGGCCTAAAAGTGGCCCCTATACGTTATTAAAAATAGTAACTTGTCTATTTGCGTCAGAAAGTTGTTAATTAAACTCATTTTTGTAGTAGAAGTTATACTATTGTCTCTGGTTCTACTACAAACATGAGGCCTGTTGATTTGGTCTGCTCTCACTACTCTAAGCGGCTTGGAGCAGGTGATCGATGTTCATTTGGCTCGAGCAGCTGATATTTTTTTGTTTGCTTGGGCTGGAGTACTGTGCTCGAGATCAGTTAGGTCATGCTCTACTTGCACCTAGTCTGGAGCAGTTAGAGCAAAAGCAGAAAGATGACAGATAATCAACAAAAACCGCGGAATATAAATAATAATATAACCCCACTTTTTAAATTTTGAAAGGCTGAAAGGCATCGTGATCTATTTTTGTGAAAAATATCCCTATATATGTAAAATATACCCACGTGCTGTCTTAACAAAAAGCGCGTTCGTTTGGGTTAGTAAGCTGGGAAGTCATCCGAGCAGGAAATATCTGCTTGGAGTAGAGTTATGGCATTTCATGTTCTGCTCCAAGCTGTTTTCGTTGATTTTCCGAGCAGGTTGAGCAAAGCCAAATGAACAGGCCTATGGACTTCACATGAATGCACTCACTTGTAAAAAAATTGGATCAAATTTATGGTGGTGTTAGGTTTGTGTGGTTATAAAAATCACGAAATATGCGTTTTGGCCATTTTGCCGTCTGGTAACAATTTGATTACGAGATACTTTTCAGATCGTTACCACAGCCGTAACCACGTTGTGTACCCTGGTTAAAGCTAAAATGGCTAAAACTCGCCTATTGACATTCGGAAGGCAGCAAAACAGGGGTGCGTTCGCGGATTTGCATCAGCCGAGTCGACGCGGTCGAGTCGAACGAAAGGTGCGTTCATAAATTTATTATTAATTTGTGTTGCGAAATTAAATTTCATTTTTCCATCTGTAATGTAGTATTTTTGTGTACTATATATTTCTTCAATAGTATATATTATATAGTACAATACTATATATTATAGTACGGCTGGTTGGCAACCCTAGTCAGTACGTACCTACATTTTCTATAAAAAAAAAAGCATAGGTATGATAGCTATTTTTAAACCGCTTTGCATGTTTTTAGTAAAATTTGATCGTAATACGTAGAACAAAGAACATTTTTATGCTTTTACTGTTCTCGACCGATACCAGGCCGCAACAGCTGAAGCTGAACAAAATCAAAAGAACTTTTATAGGATTTATATGAGTAATAACTGATATACAAAAAGAGTATTATTAAACAGGGCTTTTATTATATTGTGAAACGATGTTTTTAGATGTAATAATAAATAATATAGTCAAATTATAACGGGCGAAAATCTATATCCGGTTTATAAGATGTGCGCGTGTTCCCCCGAAGATATTGCCAACTCTGCGAATATAATAATCTAAAAAATCTGCAATCAGTGATTATACATTTTGATTTTTGTTTTGCTTGATTCGGGCACTGCGCACTGCCCCCAAAAGGGAAGAAAATTAAACTAAACAAGTATTTATTCCGGATATAGAGTTTTGTCAAATTGAGTTTAAACTATTAAACTATATAGGACCAGAGCGTCTGCAACGATGTTTTGGTATTTTTATACGTGTACGTACTTCTTTGAGTGGTGCTAATCAATTTAACGATGTGATGTTTGCTGCTGTACAGGGTGTTGTATTTTTTTGCGTGCGTTGTCCAGAGAGATAGATATATAAGTGATTGTAGTGTAGTGGTTATCGATTTAGTTTATATATTGTATTGTTGACAGTCTTGAGAGTGTTTTATATAGGTCGAGGGTCGTTGCAAGAGATTATTATTTTTAGAAGGGACATGTTCAATTAAGTAATTGGCAACTGTTGCTTTTATAGCCTGAAATATGTCCCTTACGGTTGCTAA
Source organism: Pissodes strobi (assembly GCA_016904865.1). Taxonomy (NCBI): domain Eukaryota; kingdom Metazoa; phylum Arthropoda; class Insecta; order Coleoptera; family Curculionidae; genus Pissodes; species Pissodes strobi. Next base: position 14,973 of record MU184250.1, on the reverse strand, counting down.
CCCGCACAGGATATAGCTAGTATTTTGCGTAAAACTTTAGAAAATATTCTGTTGAAAATGGTTGAAAGATTAATACGTCCCGCGTACTTGCAGGGGAAACGGAGTAATACCGCTATCTGAAGAGTAATTGAGAGAATTTACTAACAGATTTTACCGCCGATTTTAGCACAGGGGGTTGAATCGGACATAATTAATTACACACTTGTAGAATTTTTATAATAAAATTAAACAAAGATGGAAGGAAAGTGTTGGTAAAGTTATACGCGTTGACGGTATTACTCTGCTTTCCCCTTTCTGTCATTTATTCATAGGCTAGTTCCGAATTCGTCTGCTAAATATGGCTACCCATTCAAATTTAACCCTTAACCTTTTAGGAGATTGAAGTCGATAAAGACCAATTTTGAAAGTTCCTTTATTTTACATTCAGGGCTTCCATCTGTTTGTTTTTGTTCACGTTGTAACTTGCCTGATTCTTATTTATTGCGTTATCGTTTGAATAACCTCATATTTTGGTTGATCGGCAAGTTGGTTAACACACTTTTTATACTAGTTTAAGAAATCAAATAAAAGAGATTATTTTTTATTATTTTTCTCTTAGCTCTCTATTTGTACTAGTAGGCAGTTCATATAAATGTATTTGTAAATACATTTAGATGATAATAATAAATACTTATGAAAAACTTGCACTTGACGGTTGGTATGACGTCAAATTGTCAAAAAACACCCGACGAGTTGATGGGTTTTTAAAAGTATTTGCTTCAGCTTTTCATTTTTTACGTAGAATATTATTGCTGCTTTTTGTTCTTTTCTATAGATTTGGCGCATTCCCCTATATTTACTATAAGAAATAGAATACCCTGTGCTGTGTATTGTTATTCCAGTCATCCTGTACATTTTCTATAAATATATAAAAATGTGGTTGGCGGTATTAATAAATTATTATATGCATATATAGAAATAGATAAATGAAGGTATTGTTTAAGTGGCTGGAACGCATGTACCTATAGATTATTTGAATATTATTATATAATTTTTAAAGGTTATTATTTTTACAGGGGCACGCCAAAGGCCTGCTAAAAAGCGATGTTTTCGTCAATAATCGAAAATTGTATTTAAATGTTAATGTCGAGATTTTTGATATTCTGAACTAATTATTATTCTTTATGCCGAATTTGACTCTTGGGCGGCCCCTGGTATCCTTATCCCAATTGTATGATAAAATAGGACGAAATATTTTAGAAAAAGAAAGAAAAAATATAATTATATACAGTTAATCTATGATATGATCTAATCTATTATTGATATATTATTGGGACTTGTCGGGGCTCAAAGCACGATCCGCAAGAGATATATATTAATATATTATGCTATAGGAAAAATGCATATTCTATAAATAAATCAATTATATATTTTATGTACTATTTAGGTGTCGTTTTATTTATTGTCCTTTTGTAAGACACTGCATTTACTCCCGGGAACAATTCTAATTTCAGTTATGGAAATATCAGCCCTTTATCGGTGTTGCCACATCGTTTGTGTTTCCGCAATTGATTTGGTTCATTTGGCTCTCTTATGACAATATTATCTATAATCATTAACCGAGTTCGGTAATCCTGTCAGAGATGTGACGGATTTTTTGTCACGTGACCACAGATCGGACGGAGTAATCTTGAATAAACGAACGGTATAGATCGTTGTCAAGTCAAAGGTGTCAAACGTCATTCTGCATACTGGTCTGGATTTTATTTCAGAGACTAAAAACCCATGATACAGGCTGAGTTATTTCATTTTAAAACAAAATACTTAGCAAAATCTAAAATATATTTATAAACAAAACAGATCAAGAAACAACTTCGAACTTAAACTTTCTTAACCTCACAAATTCAGATTGCTCACATTCATCGGTCAAAATTCTCGAAGCAAAAAGATCGTCGTCGGATCGCTCCGATTTTAATTACCGAACGGTTGAGATTTATTTCCCCTACATCTAGATGTCATAAACGAACGATTCAGATTAATCCGATCGATCTGAGGTATATGCCGAACGCGACTATTGTCTTTTACTGTATAAATTACGGAGGGCTATAGGGTAGGAGACCGATAGCAATACATTGGTGTCGGTCAGGCTTTTGCATCGATAAATCAGCTTCAAAAACTGCCGCTAGAGCCTTAGCGTTCCATGCGAAGCTAAAAATGCATGGATTCTTATGGGACAATATTTTTTTTATTGAAATTAGTTAACTTATTGCTTTCTGAGAGACAATTAACGATTTTATATTAAGCAAAAGCTATTTTTTAAATATTCATTGAAATTTCATCGATGGATTTTGCTTTTTAATTTTATTAAATTGTAAAATTTGTCTAGGTTAAAATGGTTTATTTTAGATATTGGCAATATAGATCTGAAAACTAGTGTTTAAACAAAATATTTAATAAAAAGACGAATATTTCAACTATTTTTAATGCAATCATAATAATTTTTGTTCTTATTAATACAATAATTTTACTCCTATGAGTTTTCAGGTTATTAGTTAGTTAGTTTTTAGTTATGGGCTTCGCGGTTACGCATTTGCCCAGAAACGACCCCTGTCCAGGCTTAGTTAGACTGGCGCCACCCATCCCAGATAAGTTACACCTTGGTGGACAGGGATACTATTTTTAGAACCCCCAGTATGTCGAGTATGTACTCCTGGGGCCTTAGACTTATTCATGCACGGCTTGTTTTAAGGTTCGAACACCACCGGCTGGACATTCGCACACATTTAAATCTTGTACCTGGACGCCCGATTTTTCCTCGGGGAAATCTAAACGGTCCCCGAACGTTCACCATGTGCTCGATGTTGTTTGCAAATATTCAAAACCCTGAAGTTTTTAAAAACTTTATAAAATCGACAGTATATATATTTCAACGAATGCATTAATCGTTAATAGTGTTTATCAACAAATATTTAACTTACGTTAGGAGCTTGAAAGAGACTTGGGTTGTTCTCTTCACATTCTTTCCAGAGCTTCTTATCAGAAGAATAACCCGTTTTAGAGCCCGGCACGAAGCAAACTACCTTTATAACAAATCATGTCACTTAGTATTTATATTAATAACGCTAAAAAATAGTAATAAATAGCTTTTTACAAAAATAATCCAAAAAAATCCCGCGTTAGTTTTATCAAAAACACGAAAAATTAGCCTCACATGCGATTACTGTGCCTCTTTCGGCCAACAAGCGCACTAACCAAGTACAGGTACGCAATCATGGAACATTTACGATATTTGGAGCGGTATCTACTGGTATGTATCTGAGCGTTGGTAAATTTGTGTTCCGTTAACCAACCGCGTTCTGTAATTCAATTGAATCTACCGATACATGTACCGCGCTCCAACTTTATAGATCTGCTATTTGTGTCGGGACATATGTCTGTTTATTTACACCTTATATACATAACCTACAAATTTAGCATGCGAGCCTGTTTGTAACATATACTTTCGAAACTCTGTAAAAAATTTTACTATTACATTCATTTTTAGAGAGAAAAAAATTAAAATACCTTCAACATCATAGCGAAAAGCAACAATTTTAATATATTTTTCAATAGACACATATAATGCCGTCAGTTTCCGAATCACTACTATCTAATATTTGAAAAGTAGCCAACATTGCGATAGCTTGACGTTTATTATTCTTCATTTTTAGGTTATTCGCGATCCGCACCGTTCCGTTCGCCAATTACCATTTACCGGAACATATCGACGTTAATCAGCTGATTGCCGCTGTGTACAGGGTGATCCCCTATAATGTCGCCCCCCTTTAACTTTTTTATTTTAAGTGTCCCAAAAAAAATAAAAGTATTGCTATGTAGGTACTGAAAAATCCTTTTTTTCTGCTTATAAAAAATATTTGAAAAATGATCAGTATACAGGGAAAACCAAAAAGTTATTTTTTTATTCAATGGAACACCCTATATATGAATTTATTTTTCGATTCCTTGTAAAATTCTAAGCATATTTTATGTATGATGTTATACCTCTAAAGTTAGTAGTTTCACAGCTATAAACAGTTGAAAATCGATACTTTGGCTACTTTTCACCTTGGTAGCAAGAAGATCATTAGAGATGGAGTAAAATAAATTTCACATTCCTATCTTAACTTTTCAAGAGCTATCTGACGGTACTAACTGACAGGCGGTACCATGGGTACCAAATCTAGTACCTCGGTAGGTACCATAAATTAGCACCATCAGATAGCTCTTGGAAAGTTAAGATAGGAATGTGAAATTCATTTTACTCCATCTCTAATAATCTCCTTGCTACCAAGGTGAAAAGTAGCCAAAGTACCGATTTTCAACTGTTTATAGCTGTGAAACTACTAACTCTAGAGGTATAACATCATACATAAAATATGCTTAGAATTTTACGAGGAATCGAAAAATAAATTCATATATAGGGTGTTCCATTGAAAAAAAATTAACTTTTTGTTTTTCCCTGTATACTGATCATTTTTCCAATATTTTTTATACGCAGAAAAAAAGTATTTTTCAGTACCTACATAACCAGGCTTTTAATTTTTTCGAGACACTTAAAATAAAAAAGTTAAAGGGGGGCGACATTATAGGGGATCACCCTGTACCTACCGGTGGATACCGCTACAATTATCGTTAATGCTCATAGCGTTCGGTCTCCTACTACCCTATAGCCCTCAACGAAAGATGTCATCCCCAAAACGCCAAAAGAAGACATTCGCCTCTAGCGAGCAGCGGTTACCAACCGTAATGACTGTTGGGTGGGTGGTACTAGGTTTGTAATACGACGCTTCGGGTTCGATCCCCGTCACTGGCAAGTTTTTTTTTTAAGTTATGTTTGTAAAAAGTTTGTTTTCTTCATTTTCGGCATGCCTTGCGTTAGCTTTGTTTGGTTGCGCCCCCGAAGCGAGCGGAGGGCCATGAGTGAAGTGAAATATTACATAAACATAAACAAACCCTCTCAATAGTAAACAATTCAAGTCTCGTCCATTATGGTTTATAACCGTTGCTCGCTAGAGGTCATTTTTAGAGTCTGGCGAATTGCTATCAGCTGGTTCGGGACTTATTAGTGGACGTTGTTTCCAATACGGCGGCCCAGGTTCAATTCCAGTGGCAAAAGACATGCTCTTTTTATTGTATAAAATTTTTTTCTTCATTTCGGGCATGCCTTGGATTAGTTTGTGTTGGTTACGCTCCCGTAACGAGCGGAAGGGCATGCGTAAAGTGTAATATTCAACATTGTTATCAATAATGTGATGCGCGCGCAACTCTGAAGCCCTTGATGCGGCAGGAGCAACGTCTTATTATATACAAGGGTAAAACTCGTTCGGGTTAACTCGGAATTATTCGTTTTGCGTGAGGTTTACCTACTATTGGATTATTAGACTCATATTTATTATTAAATATATGATTAGACTCGCATCTATCTACTGCAAATTTTCGATCTTCGCATTTGGCAGAAGCCCGGTGTTATTCTAATTCACTTCACGGGTGTCCCTCCGCTCGCTCCGCGGGTGCAACCAAACAAAACTAACCCGAGGCAATGCACAAAAATAAACTTTGAAAACTATATGAAATAGCACGTACGCATGCGTGAAGGCTTAAACTTGTCCAGCGTCTTCAGGCAGCGGTATGTTTTAAACTTTTCTGGTGACCTTCGGCTCCTGGCCGAATGTCGGCAAAAATAACTTTTCGCATGGCCCTACGCTCGCTTCGGAGGCTCAAGGAACAGGAACTAATCAAAATTAACCCACTTCATACCAAAAAAAAAAAAAAAATAGAAATATAACCTAAAAAAGAATTAAAAACATAGCGTGGCACTGACGGGATCGAACCAGCAACCGTCGCATCACAAGTACACTATTTAACCACAGACGGTTGGAAGCAGTCCAGTGTACCGCGAAGACATGGGTAATTGTACCGATTCGGCCAATGTCGGGTCGCGTCGTGGAACCAAACAGATCGCTGTCGGAAGACGCTACTTCAAAAACCGCTTTCGTTTCAATATTTCTAACTTAGACAAGGAAAGAAGAGGACAGATAACATGGGAAAAAGCCTGTTACCAGCTGCCACATAAATTACTGGGTAACTTCAATAAATTAATTGAAATTAAAAGTAATAAATAATAATTAATATGTTAAAATAATTTTCAGTAGTAAAATTATATAGCCATTTTATAGGTAGAGTATGAAAAATATATTACCTACGCCTCTGTTGAATGACTCCTTGAAGAATATTTATGGCTTTATTGATTATTTGATGACTGAAAATATCCAAGATCGGGTATCAAATTACTCTCGATAATTAAATAAACATCCCCACCATGATATACTCAGAGGTAACACAATGTGTACATTATGCATTATTATTAAAACAAGAAATATGCAAATAAACTACAAGGTCAGCAGACAATAATAAATTCCAGGCTCCTTCTTCTCACTTCGACTCTTGCAACCATAGGCCGAACAATTTACCATTATGAATCTTAATAATTTGTATCTCTCTTTGTTCAAAAACTCACAAAATAATTGCAAAATAGACTAGCGTCTTCAGACAGCGGTCTGTTTTGATCTTTTCTTGTGACCTTCGGCGACTGGCCGAATGTCGGCAATAATTAAGTTGTTTCGCATGACGTTGCGCTCGCTACGGGGGCTCAAGAAAAGGAAACTAACCAGGTGCTAACCCAAGGCATACGCAAAATCAAGGAAAAAAAACTTTACAAGCATAACCAAAAAATGTGTTTGCCACATAAATAATGGCCGCCGCTCTGAAAAGGCTTCAATTTCAGTACATTGGCTTAATGTCATGCGCGGTATCCTTAACCTTACCTAATTTAAAATTTCTAAAGGGTGAATAGAACCCTTCAGATCATTGTTTAAAATGAACGCACACAACTGCCCTTTTAAGATCTTCTGCAGAAAGAAGTACGCTATAAGTAGTATTTGACTCCGGATTAAAGATTATTAAATTGTTCCTTTTCATTCTTTAGAAAATTTGTACTAATCTATAAAATCATTTAAATAATACAAACAAAAATCAAGAATTTTGAACGACAGTATTGACACTAATGACAGCTGCCCCGAAATGGTGCTAAAGCTAAATGATCCTAAAAATAACTTTGCGAGTGCAGAGGGGTACCGATTTGAGTAGATATGTTCAGTTCACTTGGCTAAAACGAACGCAAATGATCTGAATGGTTCACTCCCGGGCTACCACCGATCTTATATGGAGATCGGTGCGGGCTACCCAAAATGGTAAAACGAAAGCGGCTAAAATTGCGGTAGATAAACGCGAATGATTAGGTCTGTTCATTTGGCTTTGCTCAACCTGCTCGGAAAATCAAAGAAATCAGCTTGAAGCAGAACACGAAATGCCATAACTGCACTCCAAGCAGATATTTCCTGCTCGGACGACGTAGCTTGCTACCCCAAATGAACGCGTTTTTCGCTAAGACAGCACGTGGATAGGATATTTTTCTCAAAAAAGACCACGATGCTCCTCAACCTTTCAAAACTTAAAAAGTGGAGTTATTTTATATTCCGCGGTTTTTGTTGATTATCTGACATCTTTCTGCTTTTGCTCTAACTGCTCCACCTCCAGACTAGGTGCAAGTAGAGCATGATCTAACTGATCTCGAACACAGTGCTCCATCACAAGCGAACAAAAAAATATCAATTGTTCGAGCCGAATGAACATTAATCACCTGTTCCAAGCCGCTTAGAGTATAGATAGAGTAGTGAGAGCAGACCAAATGAACAGGCCTCTTATTGGTCCAATGCCAAAAGCAACTAAAATGTAGAATAAATAAAATAAAACTGGTGCTGACAGAAGTCGTAAAAAATTTTCTGTAAAGAACCATTTATGGTTTTTCATGGGGGAAAAAAAATCCAACTTTATACTTAGGCTTAGACTCTGTTAACAGTGACCTACAGATACCAGTAATGGTCATCAGGGTCAATTTGTGGGACGGTTTAAAATTGATTTCGTTGGGAAAAATTGCAGGGAAAATTCTTGTTAAATGAAAGAATAGAATAGAATAGAATTTATTCATGCTATGGCAGTTACAATGAAGTTAAAAAAAAAGCTTACAAAACTTCTATTAGCTAAAAAAAAACAATTAAGTAAAAACACTAAGTGTAATAGAAAATAAAAACATACATACAAAACATACATACGATTATTCATTCACACACACATACATACACAATTATAAAATTTAAAATCTCAATATATAAAACTGCATTAAAATATGTACTAGGAAAAACCCATGAGTTCAAAATAATTGGACAAACAAAACATTTCGAAAATCAGGTACAGCTATTTAAATTTTCATACATTTCGTTAAGCGAAAAGAAAGCATTCCGCAAAAGAATTTTTTTTAAATGAGTCTTAAGTTGTTTAGTTGACAGAAGCCTAACGCCATCTGGAAGTAAGTTGAATAGTCTTATTCCATGGTACCTAACACCCGTCTGACCCCTTGTCAGTCTAGTGTAAGTGGTCAATAGGTTGTGTCTGTGCCTGGTTGCATGGTCATGTTGTTGCGCATGTGAGCCATATTGATGATTATGGTTTTTAATATACATTATACACTCTAAAGCATATAAGCATGGTAATGTTAGAATACCCAGCTGAATGAAAACATGCTTTGTCTCATCTCTGTAGCCCAAGCCTCCGACCACCCTGACAGCTCTGCGCTGGAGACCAAACAAGCGATGACAGATAGGTGAATGACCCCACGTCACAATTGCATAACTAAGCCTTGAATGGAATAGAGCAAAATATGCCATTCTTAGTATGTGTGTACTAAGTTTGTCCGCTAATTGTCTAAGGGCAAATATACTTCCACAGAGCAATCTTCTCATAGCCTCACCATGTTTGTCCCATCTCATCCCAGGATCGAGAGTCACACCCAGATATTTAAAGGATTGAGGATTAGACTGGAGCCCTCCAAGGTCGCGGGTAGACGACACCATGATTTCAGTTTTAGATCTGTTTAAGGCCAATCGATTTCCAGCAAACCATTTCTCTGCCTTCAACTGCGCCCCAGTAATGCTCTGTCTCAGATTCTCCAGGTATTCATCAGCCACATAAATCACAGTGTCATCGGCATAGCAGGTGCTTTTGGTGGTATCAAGAAAGTGCTCCATATCGCTCAAAAAGATGAGGAAGAGAATGGGGCCCAATATGGAACCTTGTGGGACCCCAACACCTATATCCAGCACCACAGATCGTTCACTGTTCAACAACACTGATTGTTTTCGATTGCAAAGATATGATGCAATCAGTTTTAGACATGGCTGGCCAAAACCCAGTTTTTCCATTTTAGCAAGAAGTAGATCATGAGGGACACAGTCAAATGCCTTACTCAAGTCGCAGAAGATGGCCGCTGAATAGAGACCCCCTTCAAAACATTGTAGTGTGTACTCGATATATTTCAATATGGCATCTGTAGTGCTTAGATTTTGTAAGAAACCAAACTGGTTCTTGTTAATGACATTATTTGATTCTAGATATTCACATAGTTGAATTTTTATGGCTTTCTCGTAGATCTTGGAGACTACAGGCAGTATTGATATAGGCCTGTAATTTGATACATCTTCTCTATTTCCTTTTTTGTAGATCGGTGTTATCGATGCAACCTTAAGTGAGGCAGGAAATACCCTTTCTCGAATACACTGGTTAAGGATTTTGGTGAGAGGAATGATTATTATGTTTTTTACAGATTTTAATAGTGGTGCATTTAAGCCATAGATGTCTCTACTATTTTTGTCTTTTAAAGAACTCAGAATATCGCGCACTTCAATAAAAGTGACCTCCCTCAGTTGAATTGGTAACTGGCCCCCATGCTGTACAGAGGTTAGAGGATCATGATTAGAATCAGGTAGATCAGAAACAACCATGTCTGCAACGTTCACAAAGTAGGAGTTAAATTCATTAGGAGTCAAGTTAGATTTGTTTGGTTCTGTTTTCTTTTTATTTATGAGACCCCATAGTGTTTTTGTAGGGTTACTGGAATTTTTGATAAAGTTATCGTTTGCTATTTTTTTTTGTATTATTATTTCAGCCTATATTTATTTCTTATCTTCCGATTTTCTTCTGTGTTATGCATTTTACAGTATTCATTTAGAAAGTGAAGTCTGTCGCGCATGTTTCTTTGTTCTTCTGTAAACCATAGCACTCTCAATGAGCTATGCTTACACACTATATGTTTCTCCGGGAAAGGATTTTGATAAGCTGAGGTCAGGCTTCCAAGAAACATTTCCATCCCATCGCAGGCACTGAGCATACCACTGTCTATAAAATCCCAGTTGGTGTCATTAACCAGATTAAAAAATGTATTTTTGCCTACTTTTGTAATAGGACAACAGATCTTAGTGGTACTCCCAATCTCCCGCGCCGGACGTTGAATCCTCATGACCTGACACAGGTGGTCGGACAGTAGTGGATCGATGTTAGTGGTTTCACAATGATTAAAACCAAAATTAATAAATATATTGTCAATGCAATTTGAACAACGTGTATTTTCAAATATTGTTTGTCTAAATCCATACGTAGCGAGAAGGTCTATTAGTGTAATAGTATGAGGATTATTCGTGTTAAATTGTACGTTAAAGTTTCCACTTATAATTATATTATTTGACGTTTTAAAAGAGGATAATATATTATCTAGGTATTCAGTAAAGATAGTAAAGTCACCTTGGGGAGCACGGTAAATATTAATAACAATTATATTTAGTATATCAATTCTTACAGCTGATACTTCAATATCTCTTTCACTAGAAATAAAATTCAAACAATTACAAGTGAGTGTGTCCCTAATCAATATGATAGAACCACCATGGGTGAGTACACTTCTGGAAAAACTGGCTCCAAGAGTATACCCATCCAAGGTGAAATTTTGTACCTCTGAACTAGTCATCCAATGTTCACTAACACAGATGACATCAGGACTCCTAGTACCAAAGTTTGTTATCAGGAATGCTTCCATTTCACTTATCTTATTCCTAATACTTTGCACATTTATGTGGATTAAACAAAGTAAAGAATTTTTACACTCTTTGACGTCGGTTTTTAATTTTGTCTGACTAGTAGAATCTAATTTATTATTTAGTTTAAAGACATTTGACCATAGTTCTTTTGACGACGAAAGTCATATCTTTTTACTCCCACTCCACGGGGCCAAAAGGTAGGATTGTATATGATATCCTTGTAATTAAAAGGGGCGCACACCATAAAACATTTGTTTTTTGATTCTTCGGTTGGTAATTCCTTAACTTTTACATCAATATTCTGAAGTTCTTGTTTGGATTTTATCTAGTTCATGACAATGTCAGATGTAGCTTCTCTTTTTACACGATATAGATAAAGCCATGCTTTCGTTTCCACTCCTCCAAAACCAGAAGCTTCTTCAGCGGTGCCAATTCTCTTCTGGAAATGTTTATCAGGGTGGTTTACATTTTTATTATTCCTGCGTTTATTTGTTTGCGTTTTCCATCCGTATCGGTTGTTTGGGGTTATGTTCTCCTTTTCTACTTCTTCGACAGTTTGATGCGATGTTGCTACTGGGGCGCTATCCTTGGTAGCCAGTGCCATATTTTTGTCTGTGACAATATCCGATGTTGTTGGAATTACGGATTTGACAGCGTTATCAGCAGGTGATCCGTCGACTTGCTCCAAGTGATTCCGCTTGTCAAACGAATTACAGTTATCTCTCTTACCATTTTCTTTTGCTTTTTCTATGCTTTTCGGCGGAAAATTGGATTTCTTATTAGAGGAATTGTATTCTAAAGCTTGTATTTTTTCTAGAAGTAATCTGTTATTTTCCTTTAATATGTTGTTTTTATCTGTACATTCAGCCAGTAGCAATTTTAGGTACGAAATTTCGTTTCCCAATATCGGTGTTTTGGGTTCTATTTGGATATTCTCATTATTTGTCTTCATTAAGTCTATTTTTCTGTTTCTTTGTGACAGAAGCTCACGTAGTTTCTGGTTTTCTTGCTCTAGTTCCACAATTTTTTGTTGTTTGGTTGAGGTTATGTTCTTTTCGCAACAAATTAATGTGTTTTCATCAATAATTTTCACCTTCTCGGCGAAGTCTCTTGTCGCACACGATTTATGAAAGAAATTTCCACACTCCACACACACCATAACACTACATAATTTTGTTTTGCAACACTCGTAATGCTTTTTAGATACGCAAATATTTTGGTCGTCATCCGCTGACGTCATCTTGACTTGACAGTCAATCAGAAAGAGAAGAAGAGGCTGTGTGGGAAAAATTAGACACGAAAGTCAAGGTCATTCGTAGGGTATCCACCTCTCCACGCTCCTATATACATAAAAAAAAATCATCGTTAATTCCACATATAAATATAATCACAAACAAGTTTACAATAAGTGACTGGTTAGCTATCTAGAAGACCAACTTTTATCTGAATCGTGGCCACTGGGACTCGGAGATCTTCTGTTGCTTCGGTTTGGACTTGCTGTTCTCCTGCTGTTTCTACGACTGGAGCTTCTAGATCTACTTCTACGTTTCCTCGATGAGTACGATGATTTCCCGTGGTCTCTCGACCTGGACCTTTTTCTATGTCCGTTTTTACGCCTTTTCGATCTTCTCGGCGATGTGTCGTTTGTCCTGTTTCTGCCCCTACTTTTATCGTCTTCGTCGCTGCTGTAATGCTTTGGTAGACGTTCCGGGGATTCTGACCACCTCCAATTTCGTCTCTCCGAAGTGTCTCCTTCCCAACTGAAAAAAAAAACATCGTTAATATACATTTCATTCCTCAAGTTCTAACTAATGTAAATATAGCGTTTTGCTGACAATCTTAGTTTAAGTTCAAAGGAGCAAAATATACGCTTACCTATCCTCGAAAACGTTAGATCTTTTGGTCCTATTTTTCGCGCTATTTCTTCGGCTAAGGCGGCTACTGTCCAGTCCGGAGTGCATGTACAAGCCACGTGGATTGCGAAATATGTGAAGGAAATTGCAGCAATTACCCTTCGGACACTTATTTCTAAAAAAAAGCCCTGAAAAAAAATAAGGAGATATTTCAGGGGTAAATGGATTCGACGATTTCAAGCCGAAAGCTTGAATGTTCTGGTTACTTAAAGTGAATTGTATATCTCCTTCAGAGGAATTCCTGATCCATTCTTGCATATATATATATATACAGTGCGTTCGTAAAGTATAGAATAAATTCAGTATCTCGTAAACCACAATTTTTTTTTAAAATCGTTCGGACCCATCGATTTTGTTTTTCGATCGCGCATATTCTGACATATTATTGCATATTTGGATTTTGCGGAGAATTCTAGACATATTTTATGAATAATGTCCTATACCTATCTCCATCTGTTTTTGAAATATTTACAGTTGAAAATCGACCATTTACCAAGTTTGACAGCCTGTGAAATCTAAACGACTAAAGATAGAGCAAAATGGTTTGCACTTTAATATCTTGGTTTTTCATAAGCTATCGTTTGACACTAACTTTAGATTTAACCAGAGGTTAAATTTAACCGGAATTTCTTAACAATCCCATGAATTGCAGCGACCTCTGCTTGGAACACTGTGGCTTGACTGCCCATGTTTATGGAGATATTTGACCTTGGTCCATGGACCCCGGGTAAGCAGGTGTACTTAGATTAAGGTAGGTCATAGTCTGGTTATCATTTAAGTTGATTCCTGAGCGGAACAAATGGTATTTAGAGAATTTAATGAATTTATGTTGAATATTTTCAAGTCTATTAATGTGAATATGATAACATGGTGACCAAACTATGTTTGAAAACTCCAAAATTGACCTGACAAAGGAAATATGTAACAACTTTAACACATTAATATTTGTAGTCTTTACACGATCTTTTTATAAATCCAAGCCTTCTATTCGCCCTACCAATGATGCTCTCGAAGTGATGTGAGAATGAAAGTTTGCTATCTAAAAGGACCCCAAGATCTTTCACCACCGAGACCTTCACAAGAGGAACACCATTGATGGAATAATGAACGGGGGCTGTACTCATTAATCTACTAAATCTTACAAACTGACATTTATCAGTATTCAGTGACATTCCGTTACTGTCACACCAAGAAGAGATTATGTCATGTCGTTCTGGAGAGTAGGAGAGTTGACCTGTCAAGTACAGATGAGACCTGTCCAAAGAGTTTTAAGTCATCAGCAAACAGCAGGCAATCGGATGCCAGCAGGGAGGCAAGATCATTAATAAATAAATTAAATAAAAGGGGGGCAAAGTGAGAGCCTTGGGGGACTCCCGGTGTTGCATAAAATGAGTCGCGGATGCTGTGACTGTATCGCTACATTCCATTCGTGCGCGCGCACCTGCGCGTCATGTCTTCGTGATGCAACCAATCGTTTGTATGTGCCCTGGTGGTCTAGGGGTTTGTACCAGTGTTGCCACTGCTACCCCGTTCGGGGCAGCTCTACCCCTTTTTAACACAATTTCGCTCTCTCGCTCCCCTCGAACATATCTACCCCGCTCCCAAAATATCAGTTATAAAAAAAGTTAATTATACAAAAAAAATATTCAATAGTTTTAAAAAAGTGAAATAATCAAGAATCTAGACATGTCTTTAAAGAAATCCAGACGAAGCTTTATAGTTTTCGGCATTTTTTAGCTGTCATAATATTGAATTTGAATTTGTATGAACACACAAATTGAATATTTTTACCTAATTTTTTGGCGTTTTTTATTTAGGCGGAACCTTAATAGTAATCAAATGTTTTGCAAGACAGTGGAGCGAATTTAGATTCTGGGTGGGATAAAAAGTTGTAGGTAAAAAAAATATTCGGTTTGCAAAGATGAATTTTGTTAAAAATGTATTTTTATATATATTCCAGTGGCGTAATAAGGTTTAGGGAAAAAGGGCTCCACTGTCTCGTTGCAGTTGCAACGAAACAAAACTAACCGAAGGCATGCTCAAAGTGAAAAAAAAAA